>CAUYLG010058340.1:0-15944 GCA_963573385.1 Cacajao melanocephalus
AGGTGGCCAACCAACTTTCCTACCATCCCGGTTTCCCTGGTAGGAGACCTATCCTTGCCTTTACCCACAGGAAACATTGTGACTGTCTGACGGGAGAAATATCCAATGAGGACAGGTAGAAACAAAAGGGGAAGGTGTGACTACCATCCTTAGCTCTGGAAACTGCTTTGTAACTCAGCCAAATGGGATGGCAAGTCAGAGTGGCTGTTCACCAGCACCACACTATAAGGAGGTAATTTAACATATCCCTTGGGCACAAACCCCTTGCCAGCGTTCTCACACTGCCATGATGATTCCTTTAGAACCTCCCCCATTCAGGACAGGCAGTGCTCCAATTATTTACTGGAGCTGAGGTTAATCTGGGTTTAAGGCACCACGTAAAGCTGAAAAAGAGGAAAAACCTAGCAGTAAAGATTTGCTAAGCAGGCCAGGCATGGTGTCTCATGCCTGTAATCCTAGCACTTTGGGAGCCCACGGCGGGTGGATCATTTGAGGTCAGGAGTTTGAGAAAAGCCTGGCCAACATGGTGAAACCTCGTCTCTACTAAAAGTACAAAAATTAGCTGGACATGGTGGCGTGTGCCTGTAATCCTAGTTATTTAGGAGGCTGAGGCAGGATAATTGCTTGAACCTGGGAGGTGGAGGTTGCAGTGAGCTGAGATTGCATCCGTACACTACAGCCTGGGCATGAATGAGACCCTGTCTCAAAAAAAAAAAAAAAAAATTTATGCCAGGTGTGGTGGCTCATGTCTGTAATCCCAACCCTTTGGGAGGCTGAGGCGGGTGGATTGCTTGAGGTCAGGAGTTCAAGACCAGCCTGGCCAACATAGTGAAACCCTGTCTTTACTTTAAAAATACAAAAATTAGCCAGGCATGTTGGCATGCACCCGCAATCCCAGCTACTCAGGATGCTGAGGCACAAGAATTGCTTGAACCTGAGAGGTAGAGGTTGCAGTGAGCCAAAATAGCATCACTGCACTCCAGCCTGGGCTCTGGGGCAAGACTGTGTCTCAGAAAAAAGAAAAAAGATTTACTAAGCAAATACATCCAATAAAAAACAGAACAAGTAAAGAGAGAAAACAGAAAACTGAAATAACTAATCCCTCAATGCAAAGACACAGACATATATCCAAAAGAAACAACAGCAAACAGGTGATAATAATTTGGATATTTGTCCCCTAAAATCCCATGTTGAAATGTTACCTCCAGTGATAGAGGTCGGGCCTAGTTGGAGGTATTTGGTTCATGGGAGTGGGTCCCTCATGAATGGCTTGATACTTTCCCCATAGTAATGAGTTCACAGGAGAGTTGTTCATTAAAAGGAGCCTGGTACTTCCTCCTCTCTCTCTTGCTCCCTCTCTTGTCATGTGACATGCTGGCTCCCCTTCACTTTCTGCCATGATTGTAAGCTTTCTGAAGCCCTCACCAGAAGCAGATGCCAGCACTATGCTTCATGTACAGCCTGCAGAATGATGAGACAAATAAACCTCTTTTCTTTATAAATTACCCAGTCTCAAGTATTCCTTTATAGCAATGCAAATAGATTAATACAACACAGAATTATAACCTCCCCAAAAGAACAAAGCAAAAATCCGTAACTGACTCTAACAAGATGCTGATTGTGAGCTCTCTAAGAATTAACAGTTTTAAGGAAACTCAGTGATTTCCAAGGTAACACAGAAAAACCATTCAGAAATTTATCTGAGAAATTTAACAAAGAGATTGAAATAATTTTTAAAAAATCAAACAGAAATCTTGGAACTCAGAAGTACATTTGCTGAACTGAAGAACTCATTAGAGTCTCTGAGCAGCAGAATGGACCAAGCACAGGAAAAAAATCAGTACGCTTGAAGGCTTTCTATGAAAATACACAGGGAAGAAAAAAAAATGAAAAGGAATGAAGACTGCCTACGAGATGTAGAAAATTACTTCAAAAAATCAAATATAAGAATTATTGGTGTTCAAGAAAGAGCTGAGCAAGAGCAAGAGGTAGAAAGCTTGTTCAAATAAATAACGGAAACCTTTCAAAAATGTGCAAAATGTGAGAAAGATACAAATGTCAATGTATAGGAAGGTCTGAGACAACCAAACAGATTAAACCCAAATAAGACTACCATATGGTGTATAATAATCAAACTTTTAAAGTTCAAAGACAAGAAGATCCTAAAAGCAGCAAGAGAAAAGTGGTAAATAACATATAGAGGAGCTCCAATTTGTCTGACAACAGACTTCATGGAAACCATACAGACCAGGAGAGAGTGAAATGACATTTTCAAAGTGCTCAAAGAAAAAACTACCATCCTAGAATATTGAGCCCAGCAAAATTACCCTTCAAATATGAAGGAGAGAGAAAGTCTTTCCCAAACAAAAGCTGAGAGAACTCACCATCACTAGATTCATCTTAACAAAAAAAAAAAAAGAATTATTCAATCTGAAAGAAAAAAGACCCTAATGTGTAAAAAGAAAACTTTTCAAGACATAAAACCCACTGGTAAAATTAAGTACATGGGCAAACCAAGAATACTCTATTACTGTAATTGTAGTGTTCAATTCACTCACAACTCTAGTGTGAAGCCCCAAAGACAAATCTATCAAAAATAATAATGGCTACAGCAACCTATTAAAAGATACGTAATATAAAAATATGTAGAGCCAGGCACAATGGCACACACCTGTAATCCCAGCCCTTCAGGAGGCTGAGGTGGGGAGATTTCTTAAGCCCAGGAATTCAAGACCAGCCTGGGAAATGTAGAGAGACCCCATCGCAAAAAATAATGTAAACTGAGACAACTAAAAGTCAAAATGTAGGGAAATGGAGTTAGAGAGAGAAAGAGAGAGAGAGACAGAGAGAGAGAGACAGCTTGTTTCTATTATTTTATTTTTGATCTAAGTTGTCATCTCTTTAACTTGTTATATCTATCAGATGATTTTTGTAAGCCTCATGGTAACCACAGTGCAAAAACCTACAATAGATTTACCAAAAATAAAAAGCAACAAATTAAAACATACTACCAGATTAAAATCACTTAACCACAAAGGAAAACAGGAAAAAAGAAAGGAGTCTTAAAACAATCAGAAAACAGGCAACAAAATGGCAGTAGTAAGTCCTACTTGTTAATAGTAACAGAGTGTAAATGGTCTCAATTCTCAAATTAAAAGGCGTACAGTGGCTAAATAGATAAAGAAACAATATCCAACTATGTGCTGCCTTTACTAAATCCACTTTATCTATTAAGACACACAAAAATAGAAAGTGAAGGAGTGGAAAAAGATATTCCATGTGACTGCAAACCAAAAAATAAAAAGCAGAAAGAGCTATACTTATATCCAGTAAAACAGACTACAAATCACAGACTATAAAAAGAGACAAAGAAGATCACTATATAGTGATAAAGGGGTCAATTCAACAAGAAGATATTTATAATTGTTATAAACACTGGAGCTCCCAAGTATATAAAGCAAACATTAAGAGATCTAAAGGGAGAGACAGACTGCAATATAATAGTAGTAGGCTACTATAACACCCCATTCTCAGTAATAGACAGATTATCTAGACAGAAAAGCAACAAAGAAATGGCAGAGTTCAACTATTCAATAGATCTAGCAGGCCTTTACAGAACATTTCACTCAACTGCTGCAGAATGCACATTCTTTTTAACAGAACATGGAACATTTTCCAGAACATCACATCTTAGGCCACAAAACAAGTCACAACAAATTCAAAAAAATAGAAATAATATCAAGTATCTTTTCTGACCACAATGGAATAAAACTAGAAGTCAATAAAAAGAGGAACCTCAGAAAATACACAAGCACATAGAAATTAAACAACATGCTCCTGAATGACCAATGAATTAATGAATAAATTAAAAGGGAAATGAAAAAATTTCATGAAAAAAATAGAAATAAATTATATCAAAATTGGCAAAAACAATACTAAGAGGGAAGTTAATAGCATTAGAGACCTATATCAAAAAAGGAGAAAGACTTCAAATAAACAACCTAACAATGCACCTCAATGAACTAGAAAAGCAAGAACAAACCAAACCCAAAGTAGTAGAATAAAAGAAATAATAAAGATCAGAGAAGAAATGAATGAAATTGAGACCAAAAAAATAGAGATCAATGAAAGGAAAAGTTGGGGTTTTTGTTTTTATTGTTGTTGTTTATGGTTTTGTTTTTCGACAGGGTCTCGTTCTGTTGCTGAGGCTGGAGTGTGGTGGTATAATCACATCTTACTGCAACCTTGACCTCCTGGGCTCAAGCAGTTCTCCCACCTCAGCCTCCTGAGTAGGTGGGACTACAGGTGTGCACCACCACACCTAGCTAATAACTTTTTGTAGAAACAGCATTTTACTGTGTTACCCAGGCTGGTCTCAAACTCCTGGGCTCAAGCAATCCTCCTACCTTAGCCTCCCAAAGTGCTGGGATTATAGGTGTGAACCACCATGCCCTGTCAAAAGTTAGATTTTTGAAAAGAAAAACAAAATTAACAAACCTTTAGCTAGACTCATGAAGAAAAAAAGCAACAATACCCAAATAAAGAAAGTCAGAAACAAAAAAGAAGACATAACAACAAGACCTCAGAAATACAAAGAATCATTAGAGACTATTATGAATACCAATATGCCAACATACTGGAAAACCCAGAAGAAGTGGATAAGTTCCTGAACACATACAACTTACCAAGATTGAACCATGAAGAAATAGGAAACCTCAGCAAACCAATAGCAAGTAACAATATTAAAGCCGTAATAAAAAGTCTTTCATCAAAGAAAAGGTGGCACCTAATGGCTTCACTGCTGGATTATCTAAACATTTAAAGAAGAACTAAGGCCAGTCTCAGTGGCTCACACCTGTACTCCCAACACTTTGGGAGACCAAGGTGGGAGGATCACTTAAGGTCAGGAGTTCAAGACCAGCCTGGCCAACATGGTGAAACCCTGTCTCTACTAAAAATACAGAAATTAGCAGGCATGGTAGTAGGCACCTGTAATCCCAGCCACTCTGGGGCCTGAGGCAGGAGAATCACTTGAACCCAGGGGACAGAGTTGGAGTGAGCTGAGATCATGCCACTGCACTCTAGCCTGAGTGACAGAGCAAGATTCCACATCAAAATAAATAAATTAATTAAAAATTTTAAAAAAGAACTAACAGCAATCCTATTCAATTAAAAAATTATTAGTTTATGTTTTTGGACACACAGGTATGAAGATGTAATCTGATGACATAAACAACTGAAAGGTGTGGAAATAGAGCTGTTAAAGTAGCAGAATTCACCATGTTAAGCTTGTATAAATTCAAATTTGAGTGTTACATAACTTTAGGATGTTAAATGTAATCCTATAGTAATCACAAAGAAAATGGCTAAAGAATATACACAGAGGCTGAGCGCAGTGACTCACACCTGTAATCCCAGCACTTTGGGAGGCTGAGGTGGGTGGATTACCTGAGGGCGGGAGTACAAGACCAGCCTGACCAACATGGTGAAACCCCATCTGTACTAAATACAAAAAATCAGCTGAGTGTAGTGGCACATGCCTGTATTCCCAATTAATTAGGAGGCTGAGGCAGGAGAATCGCTTGAACCCAGGAGGTGGAGGTTGCAGTGAGCCAAGATTGCGCCATTGCACTCCAGCCTGGGTAACAAGAGCAAAATTCTGTCTCAAAAAAAAAGAAAAAAAAAGAATATACACAGAAAGAATGTAAGTGTTTCTGACAGTAATGCAGGAAATGAGAAACCAAAATGCTAGAAGGCATATAGAAAACAAACAGCAAAATGACAGAAGTCTTTTCTTATCGGTAATTACTTTATATGTAAATGGACCAAATAATCTAATTAAAAGACAGAGACTGGCAAAATGGATGTAGATAAAAACCATGATCCATCTAAATGCTCTCCACAAGACATTTGCTTTAGATCCAAAGACACAAATAGATTGAAAGTGAAAGGATAGAAATGGATATTCCATGGAAATAGAGACCTAAAGAGAATAGAAGTGGCTACATAATATGAGACAGACTTTAAGTCAAAAAAGGTTGCAAGAGACAAAGAAGACATTATATGTTAATAAAATATTCAATACAGCAAGTAGATATAATAAAGATTTATGCATTTAATAACAAACTATCAAAATATATGAAGCAAAAACTAATAGAATTGAATGGAGAAATAGTTCTACAATGATAGAAGATTTCAATATCCCACTCTCAATAATAAATAGAACAACCACACAGAAGATAAGTAAAATAGAGGACTTGCACCACAGAATAAGCCAATTGGATCAAACAGACATATACAGAACATTCTACCCAAAAACAACAGAATACCTATTTTTCTCAAGTGCATATGAAACATTTTCCAGGACAGACCATATATTAGGCCACAAGCTAAGTCTCAAATGACTCTCCATTTTTTTTTGTTTTGCTCATCTGACTCATCTTCCATCAATAGACTTTAAAAGATAGACATCTATCAAAGTATCTTTTCCAACCACAAAGATATGAAGTTAGATATCAGTTTCAAGAAAAACATGGAAAAATTCACAAATTTGTGTAAATTAAACAATACACTGTTAACCAATGAAACAAAGATGAAATTACAAGAGAAGTTGCAAAATACTTAGAGGCAAATGAAAACAAAAACACAACATACCAAAACTTACGGGACACAGTGAAAGCAGTACTAAGTGAAAAATTAATCGCTATAAATGTTTATATTAAAAAATAAGAAATCTCAAACCAACAACCTAACTTTGCAAAGTAAGGAATTAGAAAAAGAAGAAGAAACTAAGCCTAAAGCTAGTAGAAGGAAGGAAGTAATAAAGACTAAAGCAGAGATAAATTAAATCGAAAATAGAAAAATAATAGAGATTAACAAAACCAAAAGTTGGTTCTTCAAAAAGATTAACAGAATTTACTTCAGCTAGATAGACTAAGAAAAAAAGTGAGAAGACTCACATTACTAAAATCAGAAATCAAAGTGGAAACATTACTACAAATTCTACAGAAATAAAAAAGGATTATAAAAGAGTACTATGAGCAATTATATACCAACAAATTTGATAATCTAGATGAAATGGAAAAATTCCAAAAACAAAATTCACCAAAATTAAACCACAAATAAATAGAAGTTTTTAATAGACCTATACCTAGTAAGAAGATTGAATCAATAATCAACGTTTTGTTTTAAGAAAGAAAACCCTGTACCTGATAGGAGAGGGATGGTGGTGATTGTACAACAATATGAATGTACTTAATGTCACTAAACTGTATACCTAAAAATGATGAAGATTATAAGTTTTATGTTATATGTATTCCCTACCATAAAAAAGTAGAGAAAAAAGAATACTAGGCTCTTCAAATAAAGAAAAATCTAAGTGGCCAATGTGTCTAAATATGTTAAAATGTGTCTAGCTTCATTTAAATTCAAACCACAATGAGAAATTATTTATACCTCTACCAAAATGGCAAAAAAATTAAAATCTGGATAATACCCAGGGTTAGTGAAATTTGGGACCAACCAAAACTCTCTTACAGAACTGGTGGGAGTGTAAATTGTTGCAATCATTTTGGAACATATTTTGGCATTACCTTGCAAAGCTGAAGATTCATGGATCCCATAACCCAGCAATTCCACCCCTTAAGTATATATACCCTGGAGAATCTTATGTAGATATGTGTAAGGATATTCATGGAAGCATAACTTGTTATATTAAGAAAACTGGGGAAAAGAAGTCCATCTAAAATAGATTAACAAGACTCCCCTATATAGTAACAATATGGATGAATCTCAAACGATACAATGTGAAAGAAGAAAAGAATACAGTGTGATATTAGACATAAGAAATTTGAACATAGGCAAAAATAATTTAATTGCATATTGATATTTTACAGATGATAACATACAAAATCAAATAATTATAAAGAAAGTCATTTTATTGTTTATCTCTAGGGGCTGGGAGAGAATTATGATAGGAAGAAACACACCAGGGGGATCTTCTGGGCTGCTGTTTCTATTTCTTGACCTTGGATACAATTATATATTTATGCATATCTTAATATATATATAAATTATATTTACATATATGATGTACTTTATGTACCATGTAATATATATCACAAAATTAATTTATAAAAGGGGGACTGTTTGCAAGCATCTCTCATTTTAAATACTCTCCATAAGGCAGTTCCATGTTACGTTAGAAAACTAAAATAATCCTACACCCTAGACCCTTAAATAAAATAAACTATTTAAATATTTCTAGGAAGAAACAATTAGGCTTTTTCCTCCCTCTTAAAGACGATGGATATGTCTGGGGCCCTGGAAAACTCTAAATGCCTATTTTGCCATTTTTTGTGATTTTAAAAACTCTCAATTTTGCCCTTTCGATAATAAATTATGAGCAAAAGGGAGAATTTGTGAACACCATGTAAATTTTAAAAGTGTACTTTAAAAAATATACATGACTACAAATGAGAACACTGTATGTTGGGTAGTAATCTGTGATTTAAGATCACAGTGATGCATTGGTTGTAGCTCTTACTTGCTCCAAAGCATTGATTGTGTACATCTTTTCCCAAGTTCATACTCAGTAACGTCATATCATATTCATAGCTTGAAATTGAGTATGGTGGAATATTTACAGTCTGGAAACTGGCAGATGATACAAGCTGCAAATTCACCCCCATCCCCACCCCAGCCATTTGTTAAACATTTATCAGCACACCACTGCTTAACGACTAAGAGTTCTGAATATAAGTTTAAACTTTTTTTTCATTAGTTTTCATATCTTTGTAGAAGCTTAACCTGCTTGACAAACAACTCTGTCAAGGCAGTCAAGTATTTCTTAGGACTAAAAAAAGTAAGCATCTCTAACAAGAGAACTTAATTGATGTAAAACTCAGAAAAGAATAAAGTTTAGAAAAAAAAGAAAGAATAAACACAATTTGGCATGCCTTAGACCATGCTCCTTCCATTTTGTTGCTAATATGAAAAAGAAAAATTACTGAAATAGTCTCCTTTTTAGGCAGTTTGCTGAGCAGCTGGGTTCTACTTCCAACTACTGTATTAGGAGGAAAATAAGACTGTCTTCTATTCTTTGGAGGTAAAAACATGGAGGCAGTTTCCCTATTTGGAATATCATAAAATTTGGAGGTAATGTGTTTAGTATTTGATGTAAAATTTTTTTCTCTTTGCCCCAGCTCCCTGAAGCTATTTAATAAAGGCCTTTACAGTTTTTATTGCTATTGTATTAATCAGGGATATAGAAGTATTATTTATCCAGCTTTTCCACTAAATGGAAAACTATCCCTTCTGAAGTGAAATGTAGATAGTAGACACTTGTGAGATGCAGCAGCCTTTAGTGAGTTAATGTCTATTAAGAAGGAAAATGGGATGAAAATTCAGAAAATCCAGACTGTTTTGGATGTGTTGACCATTTACCTGATGATAGCCATTTAGTTGTCCTTTGTCTCAGTCTCTTCATTCTAAGACTTAGACTTAAAATGTTGATTATGAAATATATATTTCATAAAGATTTGCATTTATCTTTTGAAGCATGTTGGAATAGAGGCAATGATGAAGCATAAAGTGGTAAAATAGATTTAATGGACCAATTCCAAACAATACAAAAATAACTTCTGCATTTCAGTAAAGGCTATGTTTTCTTCCTCCTCTTCCTTTTTCTTCTCCTTCTCCTCCTCTTCCTCCTTTTTCTTCTCCTTGTTTCTTCTTCATTTTGTAGAGGTCGTGGTCTTGTTTTGTTGATCGGGCTGGTCTCAAACTTCCGGGCTCAAGTAATCCTGTCTTGGCCTCCTGAAGTACTGGGTTTATAGGTGTGAGCCACTGCACCCAGCCTCGTCCCTTTTACTTTTGGGCCATGTGATCCTTTTCTTTCATTCTTTTTTCAACTTTTATTTTAGTATCAGGGGTACATGTGCAGGTTTGTTATATATATAAATTGCATATCATGGGGGTTTGTTGTACAGATTATTTCTCCACCCAGGTAATAAGCATAGTACCCGATAGGTAGTTTTTTGATCCTCACCCTCCTCTCTCCACCTTCAAGTAGGCATTGGTGTCTGTTCTTTCATTCTTTGTGTCCATGTGTACTCAAAAGTTTAGCTTCAATTTGTAAGTGAGAACATGCGGTATTTGATTTTCTGTTCCAGTGTTAGTTCACTTAGGATACTGGCCGCTGGCTCCATCCACATTGCTGTAAAGGATGTGATTTTGTTCTTTTTTATGGCTGCACAGTACTCCATGGTGTATGTGTACTACATTTTCTTTATCCAGTCTACCATTGATGGGCATTTTGGTTGATTCCATGTCTTTGTTATTGTGAATACTTTTGTGATGCTGTGATGAACATACACATGCATGTGTCTTTATGGTAGAACAATTTATTTTCTGGGGGGGCATAGACCCAATAATGGAATTGCTGGGTTGAGAGGTAATTCTGCTTTGAGTTCTTTGAGAAATCACCAAATTGCTTTTCACAATGGCTGAACCTGTGTGTTTAGTACACTGAACCTAATAGATTTGGCTTCTACTTTGGAGAAAAGCTACTCCTTTTGAAAGTATGCTCTTCCTCCTGTTCCTCCTCCTTCTTCTCTTCCTCTTCTTTCCTCTCTCCCTTCTTCCCTTGTATTGGACTGGCTTGCTTAGCAGTGAATTTGAAAATACAGTCGTCTAAAAAAAATGGCTAGTTGTGTAAGATATTTTACAGAATCTAAAATGATATAAAAATAGGTCTAAGCCCAGTCTAGCCTGCCTGTAGAATTCTCATTTAATTATCAAATTCAGCCTATATTTAGAATAACATTCAAACTACACTGTTCACTTAGATGTATTTTTATATTGATTTTTTAAAAATTCACAGTTTCATAGGGGAAACTCAGCTCTTTTGAAGTTGAAAAAACAATATTTGTGCTGAAAAATTTTAGTTGCTTTTTTCTCCACCAAATTTTACAGTGAGAACTATATTGGAGGTTGCCAGGCCCTGTCAGTTTCAGCCAATACAAGAGTCCTTCTGTAACATTTGTAATCCTATATTTTCATTTGGCTTTAATGAACATTCACAACCAAATTTAGTCAATTGTTGAACACTTCTAGTTATTAAAGCCCCTTCCTTTTAACGATATGGTTTGTCTGTGTCCCCATTCAAATATCATCTTGAATTGTAGTTCCCGTAATCCCTATGTGTTGCTGGAGGGACCCAGTGGGAGGTGATTTAATCATAGTGGTGGTTACCCTCACACTGTTCTTGTGATGATAATGAGTGAGGTCTCACGAGATCTGATGGTTTTATTTATTTATTTATTTTTTATTTTTTAAAGATGGGGTTTCACCATGATGGCCAGGCTGGTCTTGAACTCCTGACCTCAGGTGATCCACCCACCTCGGCCTCCCAAAGTGCTAGGATTACAGGTGTGAGCCACCACGACCGGCGTTCTGATGGTTTTATAAGGGGCTTTTCTCCTTTTGCACATTCTTCTCTTTGCTGCTGCTATGTGAAGAGGGACATGTTTGCTTCCCCTTCTGCCATGACTTTAAGTTTCGTGAGGCGTCCCCACCCATTCTGAACTGTGAGTCAATTGAACCTGTTTTCTTTATAAATTACCCAGTCTCAGGTATTCCTTCATAGCAGTATGAGAACGGAATAATATACTTTGGGATATACTGAATCTGCCTCTTTTTAATTTCCATTCAGTGGTCATAATTCTGTGCTCAGGAACCACAAAAACAATTATGTTCATACTGAGACTTTTTTCTTGTCCAAGTTGAACTTTCCCAGTCTTTTGAAGGCAGTGTAGTAGTGTTTAAGAACACAGGCTTTAAAACCAAAACAAACCTGGGCTTATAGCCTAGGTATACCATTTATTATTAGTCCTGTGATTTGACAAAAGACACCTAACTTCTCTAAGCGTGAATGATTTTACTGTAAATTAAGCATAACAACACCCTCATATGACCCTTGTGAGGAAATAAAATCAGATAATGGATGTAAAGCATTTAGGACAGGACCTAGTTTATAGTAAGCATTGAGAGAATAGCAATTTATATTTAGATGTCTTTCATGTAATTTATAGATCTTTCATTGAAATCACTTTCCTCTGGGTACACTCTGATTTGTCATTATTGCTCTTAATAAGTGGCTCCCAGAACTTAGTCGTTTTAATGTAGTTTGAATAGTTCATAGTACAAAAAACTTTCTTTTCTTAGATAGTAACCTCATTTTAATGCAGCCTAAACTTAAATTCTTTTTGGTAGTAAGGCTACTTAAGTTTCTAGTCAACTAAAACCTACAAGTATTTTTTTGAAATGCACTACCATCAAACCAGCTCTTTAGAATATATTTGTTTAGTTTTGTATACCTATGTGAAAAATTATTTATAGTTATGCCTCTTCACTATTCCTAAATTTGCTTTGCCCTAACATTACAGAATTTTTTAAATGATTCTGTCATCTGCTATATTAGCTAGTCTTCTAAGTGCTATCTTCTATACTTTTTATTTTTAATTTTATGGATACATAATAGTTGTAAATATATCTGTGCACTTGATCAAGATCACTCATGTCTTCCAAGTTGACAATAATTGTGGACAGAATATACAGTACAAGTATAAAGTCCTGGTGCATGCTGCTAGAGACTTCTTTCAAGTGAGAGAGAGGAAGTTCCAGGCTCTTTTAAACAAGCAGATCTCATGTGAACACATAGAATGAGAACTCACTCATTACTGCAAGAATAGCACCAAACCATCTCTTGACCCAAACACCTCCCACTAGGCCCATCTCCAACAATGGAGGTCACATTTCAACACAAGATTTGGAGGGGACAAACTATCCAAACCATATCAGATATTGCCCAATTATCAGCCCAATTATTCTGTCAAAACTTGTGAATAAAGCTACTCTGGCACAATACAATATTCTCACCAAATTCATTTGTCTTTTAGTGGTCACTGCTTCATTTTGTTAAGTTGTTGTTGTTGTTGTTGTTTGTTTGGAGACAGAGTTTTGCTTTGTTGCCCAGGCTGGAGTGCAGTGGTGCAATCTTGGCCACTGTACCTGGCCAATAATGTCTTTTATTGCAAAATCATCCAGCTCAGAATCACATGTTGCAGTTTGTTGTCATGTCTCACTTGTTGTCCTCAGTCTGAAACAGTTTCTCAGCTTTCTTAGACTTTCATAATTTGGACACTTTTGGAGAATACAGGCCATTTATTTAGTAAAATGCCTCTCCATTCACCTTTGTCTAATGTTTACTCATGATTAGACTTAAATTATGCATTTTAGGCTGGAAAATCATAATTGTGATGTGGCATTCCTCTCGCTGCATCCTATTAAGTGATGCATAAGACAGATTTGTCCCATTCCTTTTGATGTTAACTTGGATGGTTTGATTAAGATGGTGTCTGCCAGGCCTTTCTCATATACTCTTTTCCCCTTTGTATAATAATAAATTTTTTTGTGGCAGTTCCTTTAAAACTATGTAAATATACTATCTTAACCAAATTTTTAGTGTATTCATTTATTTGTATCTTTCTGTACTCATGATTTCTCATTCAGTGAGTTGCAATCTATTATTTTGTTGTTCAAGTTGTCCTCAGTTTGGTTATTGGGAGCCTCCCTAAGCTGTTTTTGGTGCCCCTTTGACATGTCCCATAATTCATTTATTACTTTTTTGCTTTCTGGTACAACAAAAAAGATGTACTTTTCCTAATCAGCCCTGTGAATTGGGCATTCTCCAGGGAGCCCTGATTTCTTTTATAAGAGAATGATATTTAAAAGCCAAGATCTGTGTGCTAGGTATGCTTGTTGCTATTCTGATACTGCTGCTCCTAGGTCTTTCAGTGTACAGAGCTAAGAATATACACACACGTTTTTGTTTTTGTTCTTTTTTCAAGATGGCAGGTTAGAGGCTTTTAGTATGCCTCAGCCACTTGGAAATGGCAAAATTGTACATAAAGATCAGCTCTGTGAGCTTTAATTCAAGAAGGAAAATGGGAATCTACCAAAATCGTGATGGACACCCCAGATCCCAGGGAGAACACAAGCAAATAGCCCTCATGATGGCATCTGGCTGATAAAAGTGAGTGAAGCCCCAGTATGTGAGAGAGACAGAGAGAGAATCTTCCTCTGTGACTTACCTTTTGTCTGTTCTCAAGCTGCTAATAAAGACATACCTGAGACTAAATAATTTATAAAGAAAAAGAGGTTTAATGGACTCACAGTTCCATGTGGCTGAGGAGGTCTCACAGTCATGGCAGAAGGCAAAGGAGGAGCAAAGGCATGTCTTACATGGTGGCAGGCAAGAGAGCTTGTGCAGGGCAACTGCCCTTTATAAAATTATCAGATCTCATGAGACTTATTCACTATCATGAGAACAGCATGAAAAAAAACCACCCCCATGTTTCAATTACCTCCTACTGGATCCCTCCCACAACACATGGGGATTATGGGAGCTGCAATTCAAGATGAGATTTAGGTTGGGGACACAGCCAAACCATGTTACTTTCTACTAGGGATCCAAGCAACCCAGGACAAAGGAGGACATGTTGTCTGTCCCAGGCCCTGGAGCTAACCTGGGGAGAGGATTGGAGGCACTGAGAGGAAACAATACTGGGAAAAGCTGCAGGCATTTTCTCAGAGTTAGGACTGGGAGCAGGATGCCATTTTTTAATCCAGGCACACACAAAATTAGTCATTCTTTGGTGACCTGTCAGTGTGGTCATGCAGGCATTTTAGTTTTAGGCCAGAGACCGGAGCACCTGCTCTGGAGTGGATGAGGGCTGTCTACAGCCAGAATTGTAGAAAGGGCCTCAACAGTAGGTAAAGGAATTATGCTTTCCCCGCCACAGGCTTGGGTCAGAAAAAGCTGCTACCACTGCAGTTTCTCCTGGGCAACAAGACTTGCAGCCAGGGCCAGATTGATGACCTAGACCTGGTTTGTATGTCATTGCTGGATATATCAGCCTGCTCTTCAGAAACTGTGGTGCAGCAGGGCTCTCTCCACTCTACACCCAGGAAGGATTTAGGCATTCAGAGCACTTGTTTGCATATGTTAGCAGCCTGACTTTCCCTTCCATTCCTGTGCAGATATCCTGGTGCAGGAGGGCCCTCTCTACTTCATGCCAAGGCATATATCCAGGCATGCAGAGTACCCATTTGTCTGAATCAGTAGCCTGAGCTGGCCCATCCTTCCTGTGTGGAGACTATGGTGAAACAGGCCCCTCTCTGCCACACAACCAGGCATATCTCCAGGGAGTTAGACCACCCATTGACCTGGATTAGCAGCCTGAGCTGCCCCACCCTTCCTCTGCAGAGATTATGGTGTGGCAAGGCCCTCTACACTCCAAAACTAGGCAAATACCCAGGTATCTGGAATACCTACTATTCTAGATTAGGAATTTAGTTCCCTCTCCCACCCCATGCAGATAAATTGGGACCGAGGAAGTTTCTCAGCTCCATGCCTAAGTATACCTCCGGGTACCTCGTGGCCACCCACTGGATACTCCCTTGGTGCTAATGCTTGTGCTTGCCATCAAGGGACCTGTACATGGGCCTGCCCTGTCTGGCCCTGCCCACCTTGCCCCACTCCCTCAGGACTGAGCAAAGAGCTCAGACCACTGTGCGCTCCACAGATCAGCCCATTGCCTGAGGCAACAGGGAGCTTCTTCCAGTAAATCAGGATCAAGTATATACCCACCCGTGTTGGCTGCAGATGGCTCTTACGTATAAGCACCATCTACTGGCTTGTAGGTCAAACTATACAATACATTATAAAACCTGTCAAAAAGAGAGATCCAAGATGGCCGATTAACAACAGCTCAGGATTGTAGCTCCCAGTGAAAGCGCAGAGAGCGAGTGGACGCTGCACTTTCAGACGAATTTTTGTTGCCCACAGACTAGGAGATTCCTGGCGGAGGAGCCACACGGGT
>CAUYLG010058341.1:0-60636 GCA_963573385.1 Cacajao melanocephalus
TGGGCAGTAGAACAAGAATCCTGTTCTCTCTCCCTCTTTTTCTTCCTCTTTCTTTCTCTCGTACATTCTTTTTTTTCTTTCTTTCACTCTCACTTTCTTTCCTCTCTTTTCCTTTCTTTCAAAAAAAAAAAAAAAAAGAAAAGTGAAAATGCTGAAGAAGCCCAAGTTTGAATTGGGAAAACTCATGGAGCTTCATGGTGAAGGCAGTAGTTCTGGAAAAGCCACTGGGGACGAGACAGGTGCTAAAGTTGAACGAGCTAATGCATATGAACCACCAGTCCAAGAATCTGTTTAAAGATCAGACTTTTAATAGTGGCAAATAAAAAGTCTTATTTGTGATAAAAAAAAAAAAAAAAAAAAAAAAGAAAGGTACACATACCATTATAGTTACTGTTACAAGATCTATGGGGTTTTTGTTTTTAAACTGCTAATGATTTATGGTATTAATGTTGACTAAATTTATTGCAGACATCCATCCTATCTATTAATTCTAAAACCTAAGCATACCTGCACTATAAAATTAAGTTAATTAGATGTGGAGAAGTACATTTTATCTATAAGACACTATGTACTATCAGTGTATAAATTAATAAAATATTAAGAGAAATTATTATAAGGGTTTCAACATAGATAGATAGCTATTGCCATTTTTGTCTTTTATCATCCAGCCTTTAATAAAAATCTTGCAAAACGTTTGGTGGGTTTAACAGTAGTATGTTCATAATATGCAGTCCTTTTTCAGATGTCTGGTATTAAGAATACATTAAATCATGGTTGGTTTTCTTGGACTCCTACGGGAATTTTCATTTCTATTTATTGTTCAGCGTATATTTAAACACTAATTCTTGGAGCTCTCTCTTGTCAGTTGTGACTTGTAACTTACTGACGGTGATTGAGATGACTGTCACTTTGTTGAGTAAAATATCTCGTTGTTATAAAAGTATTTATATTATGACTTGGCAGAGGAACTGGGGAGTGATGAAGATGATATTGATGAAGATGGGCAAGAATATTTGGAGATTCTGGCTAAGCAGGCAGGTGAAGATGGAGATGATGAAGACTGGGAAGAAGACGATGCTGAAGAGACTGCTCTGGAAGGCTATTCCACAATCATTGATGACGAGGATAACCCGGTTGATGAGTATCAGATATTTAAAGCTATCTTTCAAAGTAAGTCAACTTGTTACATGTGGATCCATTTCATTGAACAAATCTGTTCTAGTTTCTGTCTGCCCTTTAAAGGAGGAGTTTGGAGGATATCAAACCTAGACTAGAAAAGGCTTGTTAGGCAAAATAACCAAAATTATTTCTAAGGTTGCCATAGTTTCTGAGTACTCTTTCTTCATCCTGATCTTTTACATTTAGATAGTAATTTTGACAGATGATAGGAAAGTAATGTAGTTCAAAAAGGTATACACTGACAGTGCCTCTTTGCTACTTCTTGGTCTCCCAGCTTTCCTTAGAAGCAACCACTCTTACATGATCTTATAATTATTTTTTTCCTATGTTCTATGGTGTGTTAACTAGTTTAATCTGTTGTTACTAAATTAGCACCTTTGGTGTAATCAAATTTTTAGCTTTAAACAACTAATTTAATCCTGAAATATTTGGATTATATATGCCTAGTATTCTGGAGTCACATAACAATCATTTACTTGATTTTTTTTTTTTTTTTTTTTTTTTTTAAGACGGGGGTTTCACCATGTTGGTCAGGCTGGTCTTGAACTCCCGACCTTAGGTGATCCTCCCGCCTTGGCCTCCAAAGTGCTTGGATTACAGGCGTGAGCCACCACGCCTGGCCTTCATTTACTTGGATTTCAACAAGGTATAGCATCTGTCTGTGTTTTACCATCCACATTAAGAAATTAAATTGCCACTGTATTTGAAAGATCCTTTCCTCTCAGAGTTAATTACTGTTATATATATATATCATTTCCTATGCATTGGGAAATGATGAATATATTCTTTGATAGAATACATTCTCTGATAACCAAGGGTGTGAATCTTTTTTTTTGAGACGGAGTCTCACTGTGTTAACAGGCTAGAGTGCAGTGGTGTGATCTCGGCTCACTGCAACCTCCGCCTCCTGGGTTCAAGCGATTCTTTCTGCCTCAGCCTCCCGAGTAGCTGGGACTACAGGCATGTGCCACCACACCCACCTAATTTTTGTATTTTTAGTAGAGACGGGGTTTCACCATGTTGGCCAGAATGGTCTTGATCTCTTGACCTCATGATCCACTTGCCTTGGCCTCCCAAAGTGCTGGGATTATAGGCATGAGCCACCACGCCCGACTGGGTTTGAGTCTTCTAAGCCCATGATGAGGCAGTTTTGATGCAAGGTTGCAGAAGCACAAAGTGATGGTTTCTGAGCTACATGGCAGCAAGAACTGACTGAGGTGCCTATAACTTGCTTTGTCTGTCCCTTGCACTTTGTAGACAAACACCACGTCAGTTCCTAAAGGATGGTTTCTAACACAAGGCTCATGTATAGTTGTAATAAAGGAGAAATAGAAAATCATGTGATTGAAGGTCAGGTTTTTTCCCACCAAAATACACCTTGCACTACTACATGAGGAAATCAGTTTAGTTTCTTGGCATTCTCTGGAGAAATTTCTCATGTGGAAACCCTTTATTACAGAGAATAATCTGCCACTTGCACATATGCATATGTGTATAGCTACTTATGTATGTATGGTCATGGTCAGACTTAAGACCATTTTACTTATATGTCATGTCAACTTACCTAGTGCATGTTTTTGTTAGATTGTGAGATTCTAACACCTGATTTTGTGTCATTTGGGGAAAATTTGTTCTCTGTTGCTCACAGATTGGGTTTGACCTTTATTTAGGCTATAATATAAAAATGTGTGACCATTTTAATTTTAACTTGAGAATTGCAAAGCTGCCTTTCTATGGAAAGACAATAGATATATTGAAAAAAAGTATTTGAGTAAGCAAAACTAGAAAAACACGGCATTTATTTTGTACCATTCTCTGTTTTCCTGCATCTACGTAATGCTTATTTATTTATTTAAGACCGAGTCTCCACCAGGCACGGTGGCTCATGCCTGTAATCCCAGCACTTTAGGAGACCAAGGCAGGCAGATCACGTGAGGTTGGGAGTTTGAGACCAGCCTGACCAACATGAAGAAACCCCTTCTCTACTAAAAAAAAGTACAAAATTAGCCAGGCATGGTGGCACATGCTTGTAATCCCAGCTACTCAGGAGGCTGAAGAAGGAGAATGGCTTGAACCTAGGAGGTGGAGGTTGCAGTGAACCAAGATCATGCCTTTGCACTCCAGCCTGGGCAACAAGAGGGAAACTCCATCTTAAAAAAAAAAAAATACTGAGTCTCACTCTGTAGCCCAGGCTGGAGTGTACAGTGGCACTATCTCGGCTCATTTCAACCTTCGTCTCCCAGGTTCAAGGGATTCTTGTGCCTCAGCCTTCTGAGTAGCTGGGATTATCGATGTTTGCCACCATGCCTGGCTAATTTTGGTATTTTTAGTAGAGATGGGGTTTCGCCATGTTGGCCAGGCTGGTCTCGAACTCGTGGCCTCAAGTGATCTGCCTGCCTCAGCCTCCCAAAGTGATGGGATTACAGGGATGAGCCACCTTGTCTGGCCTACTTAATGCTTCCCATTTTTCTTTTTAAATTTAGTGATTTGAGAATTCTAACCAAAGTAGCCTTGATCGTTTTCAAGTTGCTTTAGCTCTGAGTCTTTTAAGATTGTTGGGTTAGCTTTATTCCTGAAGTCTCCCTAGTTTGTTACTTACTATGTAAGAACTAGTTAGGCTCTGAATCCTTATTTGCTAGAGAGATGGATCATAAGAATGATTAGCGTTTTTGGAGGTATAAACTGTAATTAATTTTTATTCCTGTATATGTTGTTTCATAAATAAGGTAATTTTAACAATGATTGGGAGAATATAAAATAGATCAGAATTTCAGTGTTGGGTTGGGATGGAGTAGTAAGAATGGAATAGAAAGGAGCTACCAAGCTTCTCTTATTTATATTGTTTTCCCCTTGTTTATGTTTTTTGATAGCTATTCAAAATCGTAATCCTGTGTGGTATCAGGCTCTGACGCATGGTCTTAATGAAGAACAAAGAAAACAGTTACAAGACATAGCAACTCTGGCTGATCAAAGAAGAGCAGCCCATGGTATGTTAATTAAACATAACTTCTTTTTAATTAGTGGCTTTTATACCTTTTAAAATTTTATAGGTTTTAAATTTTATATCATTTAAGATGATATAAAAGGTATAGTTGTTGCAGGTGATAGGAATTAACTCTAATCTGAGAGATTTAATACAAGAGAACTTAATTTTGGCTTTGGCTACAGTTTGCTTATTAAGTATAGTTGGGCCCGGCCTGGTGGCTCATGCCTGTAATCCCAGCACTTTGGGAGGCCAATGCGGGCAAATTGCCTGAGCTCAGGAATTCGACACCAGCTTTGGCAATGTGGTGAAACCCCATCTCTACTAAAACACAAAAAATTAGCCGGGCATGGTGCACATGCCTTTAGTCCCAGCTACTCAGGAGGCTGAGGCTGCAGTGAGTTGAGATCGCACCACTGTACTCCAGCCTGGGCGACAGAACAAGACTCCATCTCTAAGAAAACTAAAACAAAAAAACTAAATTAACCAGCCAGTCATGGTAGTGGTGCTTATAATCCCATCTACTCGAGAGGCCAGGGCAAGCAAATCCTTGAACCTGGGAGGCAGAGATTGCAGTTAGCCGAGATCGAGCCATTGTACTCCAGCTTGGGAGACAAGAGTAAAACTCCGTCTCAAAAAAGAAAAAGTACAGTTGAAGACTACTTTCAGCATGTAATAACTTTAGCTCATGGGGGTGGTTAGATAGTAGAAATTGCTATTAAAAATGTAAAATCTTGGTCAGGCATGGTGGCTCATGCCTATAATCCCAGCATTTTGGGAGGCCAAGGCAGGAGGGTTGCTTGAGTTCAGAAGCTCAAGACCAGCCTGGGCAACATAGTGAGACCTCATCTCTACAAACAACCAAACAAAATTATCCAGGCAGGTGGTGCATGCCTGTAGTCCCAGCTACTTGGGAGGCTGAGGCTGGAGGATCGCTTGAACCTAGGAAGTATAGGTTGCAGTGAGTCATTATTGCACCAGTGTACTCTGGCCTGGGTGCTAGACTGAGACCAGACCCTGTCTCCAAAAAAAAAAAGGAAAAACTTTATGAAGTTAAATAGCTCCCAGATGTGACTTCTCATCTTTAAATGTTTCAGTACGCAATTTTTAAAGTACATTTTTGATTATACACCACTGTTAATGGACAACGGTTATCTATAGACCTTATTTTTAAATAAATTTTAAAAGATCATTTTATTTATTTATTTTTTGAGACAAACTCTTGCTTTGTCACCCAGGCTGGAATGCAGTGGCGCAATCTCGGCTTACTGCCACCTCCATCTCCTGGTTTCAAGTGATTCTTCTGCCTCAGCTTCCCAAGTAGCTATGATTACACATGCGCACCACCACACCCAACTAGTTTTTATATTTTTAGTAGAGAAAGGGTTTCACTATGTTGGCCAGGCTGGTCTCGAACTCCTGAGCTCAGGGTATCTGCCTGCTTCAGCCTGCCAAAGTGCTGGGATTATAGGTGTGAGACACTGTGTGCCCGGCCAGTTGTCTATACCATTACCAAACTAGCTTTATAGTCATAGTCAAAGAAGGGTCACCTTTATAAACAAGGCATAGCATTCTGAAGTATTTTATGTTTTGGATTCGCCTGCATTTGATTTATTTGATTTTCTTCCTTTTAGAGATGGCCCTTACTGGTGTTTTTGACTCAAAATGGGGTTTTTAAATATTTTCTTCTTAACACGGGGAAGTGAAAATTGGCTAAGAAGTCTACAGCATACAGTAAAAGAGAATATATTGTCTACATAATGCATGCTCCCTTGCCCCTATATATTGGAGAAAACATGGACTTTAGAACTTCCTGGCCACTAATGATGGTTAAGCTATTGGCTTGTTTAATGTTTTATCAGTATCTCCCCAAGTTAGTAGATGATTGAATGTCCTACTAAAACTATTTGTTTTCTAGAATCCAAAATGATTGAGAAGCATGGAGGATACAAATTCAGTGCTCCAGTTGTGCCAAGTTCATTCAATTTTGGAGGCCCAGCACCAGGGATGAATTGAGTTATCTCTTTCTTTCCTGCTGTGTGATTGTAGTGAAGAGCTTGTGTTCCTTCTAGTAGTGGTTCCAGAACTGGTTCATGTTATCTATTCTAAACTAATGATCAATAGATGGACAGAAAAAGCCAACAACCCCAGGAGATGGGACCTGATCATGCAACCTGGCACTGGAAAAGAAACTAGCAGGATTTTGTGGGTGGGAGGGGATGGGAGGTACCTTAGGGGGCGTATTTTCTTTATTTTTTGAAGAAAGTAAGATCCTGACTCTGAAGCTTCAAAGTGACACTGTGGAAATCTGAAACAAGAGGGGATGTCATGAAGGCAGCTTTTCTTTTTCTGAGGAAAAAATAGGCATGGGCTACAGGACTATTTAAAATGTCTCATTTACAGTATAAAGCTCAAAGGTTGATGTAATTTTTACACCTATGAGTATTTGTCCAATTTCTGTCTCTTCCTCACCATTGGGTATCTATTCTTTATATGTAAATAAGATAAGGTAATCTGATAGCCTTATTCAGTTCTTCATTTTTCATTCATCATTGTTCCTATGTAGATTATTGGACATTTATTGTAGCACTACATAACTGATTATAAAAATCTGTAAATGAATTAGCACTTTCATATTGAAACAAGCCTGCTAGCCTATGTATAAAATAGCAAAATGTTTGCTGTTTATAAAAAGATGTAATGGGGTGGGGGGCAAGGGTAATTTCAAGTTATTAATTTAAAAATGAACTAGCAATTTTGTACCTGGTGACTTTGTGGTGCACTCACCTCTGATAGTGACTTGAATTCGGTATGTAAAAAGGGGTTAGTGGTATTTCATTGCTGCTAAAAATGACAACTCCCTCTGTGTCCTGTTTTTCTTAAAGCTGTCAGTGTACCAGTGGGTATTTGAATACCAGACCTTACTGTAAAAAATAAGAAAGGTGGTATCTAGAGCATGTAAATTGGATATAAAGTTCTCCTCTTAAAGAGTTGATCTAAGAGTATGGTTAAACATCTATATATGCAATCTATTAAAAGAGCTTAATTCGGCTATTATGTCTTGATTTGATTGCAGTTTTTTCCTAATTATAACAATTTTTTCCTCACTGGCCTATTTTTAATACTGTACCTAGAAAGAGTACAAAATGCACACTTAAAAAAATTGATATTTAACACTTACCCACTCCCCCTTCCCCATCTCTTGTACCCCTCTTGTTGATTGTGGTATCTGATCTTAACTAGGTAGGCTGAAGGCACATGGTTCCCTCCAAAAACCACTATTGATACCACTGGAAAAAAAAGCCAGCAAAAAGTGTAGAGAGGTTGGCTTGCTTCCCTCTCTTCCTAACTGCATGTTGAAAAATAAGCCTTTATTGATCTTAAACATGAGTCATACATTGGGTTATTTTTTTATATACATGTATACACAAAATGTTTCAAATTGAAAAGCAACATCTAAATGGATCCAAAACTATTACAAGCTGTTGTCTAAAACAGATGAGAAAATTTATAACTGTAAAAACAAATGCACATACTGATATTTAAAATGCATAATTAAGAAAACCCATTGGTGTTATGTTTTTCTTGTATACCAATTATTAAGCCACTACTGTTGGCACTGTTTGGTTTTCTATTTTAAGACTGAAGGAGTGAAAGTACTTCCTATATTTATGAATTTACTACTAAAATCTTGGCAAAAAAAGAAAAAAAATTGTCTAACATGTGTGGGTGAAAACTGTTAATCAAGCGTGTTTCTACTCCCCCCCCACCCCACCCCCTGAAAGTTGGACACCAACTGTATACCCTAGGTTGTTTAAGGGGATTTCACTATTATATAAAGTCAATAAAAATGAAGTAGTTGTATATATGCAACATTGTGTACAGAGGGGAGATAATGAATATTAAAGAAACATTCTCGTCTTCCTTTACCTTTTGTCCTCTAATACCTAGTCTACTTTTTAAATTTTCAGACTTCACTGCTTTTTGAATTCATAATTCTAATTTTCACATTATTGTTAATGGAAAATCATATCTAATAAAGGTTTTAGTTATTCCCATGCACAGTATGAAAATTTTTGTTTGCTAAGGTTTCGTTTCAAGAAAATGTACTGCAATGTCTTTGAGAACATTTTTTATTGCCTCTTGTGTCATATAATCCAAACTAATCTCCATTTACATACCTTAACTTGAAATTAGACCTTATACTTAAACTATTTAGTGTTCAAATGAGTTTCTAATGCATCAAATATGTACCTTAGCTTGCATGATTTCCTTAACATTATAGTTTGCTATAGATCATGAATCTTAACATGTATCCGTTTCTAGATGAAATTGCAGGAGTTTTGGAAAACTTTTTGAATGTATTTACAATATTCTCTTGTAATTAGCTGCATAGGGACTTTTTTTTTTTAAGACGGAGTTTCACTGTTTTTGCCCAGGCTCACCGAAATCTCCAGCTCCCAGGTTCAAGCGATTTTCCTGCTTCAGCCTCCTGAGTAGCTGGGATTACAGGCATGTGCCACTACACCTGGCTAATTTTTTTTTAGTAGAGGTGGGGTTTCTCCATGTACGTCAGGCTGGTCTCAAACCCCGACCTCAGGTTATCTGCCCGCCTTGACCTCCCAAAGTGCTGGGATTACAGGCATGAGCCACCGTACCCGGCTTATTTTCCCACAGCTTTTCCCGTAGTTTTATTACCCTATAATTTTTTTAAATTTATAGTAGTTCTGATTTTGTGTGGATTTCAGTATTTTCTTTGTTAATGGCAGATATTAGCATAATCACTTTTTCATAAACATCTTTTTTTTGTTTTTTGAAAAAGCTTTTCTATTTATCAGTATTAAATAAAGGAAGTTAATCTGTTTCTCTGCAGGTAATAAAACAGTGACACACTGTATTAAGATAGTGACTGCTATACTCAACTCTGGAAGAGCCTAGAATATAGAGCATGAGTAGCAAAACCACAGCCTTTGGGCCATATGCTGCTGTTCGGTCCCAGATTTAGCCCCTGAAGCAAGCATAAAGAAAAGTGAATTAAAATTACATTAATATGGAAAGTTAAAGGAAAAAATGAATTACATTAATATGACTAAACCATGTCTTTGGCAAAGATCTAACACAACGTCTTAAGTGTAATAGGTAGTCTGTAAAATAAATGACAAATTTAAAACATCAGTTATAAAACTGTCAGTTTTGTTCTTTGTAATTTAAATTTTGGTAAAGATTTTCTGTGACCATTTATCAGTGCCTACTGAATTCCAGCTTTTATCCTTGGTGAGTTGGCCATTCTTGTAATAGCCACTTCACACTTTGGCTCCTGGTAAACATAAGTTACATGGAAAGTGCTCCTGGAGATAGTATGATCATGTCTCAATTGGGGACATTATCTAAATCAGACCTCCAAGTTAGAGAAGGCTAGGAGAGTAGATTCTTTAACATAAACAGTTAAATTTTAAGTTGACCTGGCACTCCAAAAACTAGCATTAGCAGAAGCAGTATGCTTCTCCAAAGTTCTTCTAGACTCAGGCTGTAACTGAGCTAACTAAAGTGATCCAGTACTGCTCTAGGACCTCATCCTTTGTATGTAGTACTACCACTTAATGAATTTTTATGTAGTATTACAACTGAATAAAACAAGAAATAAATTTGTAGTATTACAACTGAATAAAACAAGCAATAAGGCCAGATACAACCCTTTCCTTTAGGGACCAATACAGCAAGCTGTACTCATTGTTGCCTCTTAAATAAAGGGTCAAAATATATTCATGACCATGCCTATCAAAAGAAGCTGGACAATGTGGTTCTGAAAAGGGGGAGCTAGGCAAAATCTTTGATTTTAGCACCTAGGAGGAATAAACATCTTAAGTATTTGCATGTGTGTGTGTGTGTGTGTGTGAGAGAGAGAGAGAGAGAAGTAGTCATCCTCGCTCCAGGTTTTCTTCTTTTTTTATTTTTATTTTATTTTGTTTTAGAGAACGGGGTCTCCCTATATTGCCCAGGCAGGTCTCGAACTCCTGGGCTCAAGCTATCCTCCCGCCTCTGCCTCCCTAAGAGCTGGGATTACAGGTGTGAGCCACAGTGCCCGGCTTTTTTTATTTTTATTATTTTTTAAAATTTTTTATCTCGTAAGACTTACTATCATGAGATCACTCCAGGTTTTTTTAAAGCACAGGTAAGAATTCACCTTTATGTATTTACAGATTCTGGGCCACGCACCATGGCTCATGCCTGTAATCCCAGCACTTTGGGAGGGGAGGCCAAGGCAGGTGGATTGCCTGAGGCCAGCAGTTAGAGAATAGTCTGGCCAGCATGGTCAAACCCTATCTCTACTAAAAATACAAAAATTGCCTAGCCTGGTGGCACGTGCCTGTCATCCCAGCTACTTGGGAGGCTTGAGGCAGAAGTGTTTGAAACCTGGGAGGCAGAAGTTGCAGTGAGCCCAGATCCTGCCATCCAGCCTGGATGACAGAGTGAGACTCTGTCTCAGAAAAAAAAAAAAAAAGATTCTGCTTTCATATATAAATTAGGATTTGTCAATTACATACAATATTTGAGCCCTATAATTAAAAGCTAATTACCAGAGCCTTTAAAGGTTTCTTTTTGAATCTTTTTTTTTTAAGATGAGGTTTCACTATGATGGCCAGGCTGGTCTTCAACTCCTGATCTCAGGTGATCCACCCACCTCGGCCTCCCAAGTGCTAGGATTACAGGCATGAGCCACCACACCCAGCCCTTGAATCTTTTTTTTTTTTTTTGGATGGAGTCTTGCTCTGTCTCCCAGGCTGGAGTACAGTGGCACAATCTCAGCTCACTGCAACCTCCTGCTCCTGGGTTCAAGCGATTCTCCTGCCTCAGCCTCCCTAGTAGCTGGGATTACAGGTGCCTGCCACTGCGCCCAGGTAATTTCTGTATTTTTTGGTAGAAACAGCGTTTCACCACGTTGGTCAGCTGGTCTTGACCTCCTGACCTCAGGCGATCCACCAGCCTCAGCTTCCCAAAATGCTGGGATTTATAGGCGTGAGCCACCACACCCAGCCTGAATCTTTTTTTTAACAAACCCAAGAAAGTAGAAAAAGGAACTTCCTCGACCTGTTAAAAGTCTTCAAACAAAACCATAAAGCTAATAGAGTTGATAGTAAAAGACAAAATGTTCCCCCAAAGATCAAACAAGGATGCTCCCTTCTGCCACTTCTAATCAACATTGTACAGGAAGTTCTAGCCAGGGAAATTGGGAAAGAAGAAGAAATAAAAGGCATGCAGATTGGAAAGGAAATTAAAACTACAGTCATCAATAACGACCTTACATCTAGAAAGCCATAAGGGATATACATACACAGGCCCGGCGAGGTGGCTCATACCTTAATCCCAGCACTTTGGGAGGTTGAAGTTGGGGGATCACGAGGTCAGGAGATCAAGACCATCCTGGCTAACACGGTGAAACCTGTCTCTATTAAAAATACAAAAAATTGGCGTGGCTCTGAGACAGCTGGATATCTACATCCAAAAGCATGAAGGTGGTCTCTTACCTCACATCATACATAAAATTAACTAAAATAGATCAAAGGTCTAAATGTAAGACCTCAAACTATCAGATTAGGAAAAAACAGGAATAGGGCTGAGCATGGTGGCTCACGCTTGTAATCCTAGCACTTAAGAAAGTTGGCAGATCCCTTCAGCATGGAGTTTGTGGCCAGCCTGGGCAACATGGAGAAACCCTGTCTCTACAAAAAAAATACAAAAATTAGCCAGGCATGGTGGCCCACAACTGTAATCCCAGCTACTCAGGAGGCTGAGGTGGGAGGATTACCTGAGCCAAGGGAGGTTGAGGCTGCAGTGAATTGTGATCATACCACTGCACTCCAGCCTGGGTGACAGTGAGATGCTTGTCTCAAAACAAACAGACATATGTCTTCATTACTTTGAATGAGAGATGGGGTTCTTAATACAACGTCAAAATACAAGCAATGGAAGAAAAAATCAAATTAGACTTCATGAAAGTTAAAAATTTTGTGCTTCAAAGGACACTTTTTTTTTTTTTTTTGAGACGGACTTTCACTCTGCCTCTCAGGCTAAAATACAAAATACAGTGGCGCAATCTCAGCTCACTGTAGCTGCAGCCTCTGCTTCCTGGGTTCAAGCGATTCTCCTGCCTCAGCCTCCCGAGTAGCTGGAACTACAGGTGCCTGCCACCACGTCCAGCTAATTTTTTTTTTTTTGAGACAGAGTTTTACTCTGTCACCTAGGCTAGAGTGCGATGGTGTGATCTCAGCTCACTGCAACCTCTGCCTCCCAAGTTCAAGTGATTCTTCTGCCTCAGCCTCATGAACAGCTGGGATTACAGGTGCCCACTACCATGCTTGGCTAGTTTTTATATTTTAAGTAGAGACAGGGTTTTGCCATGTTGACCAGACTGGTCTCAAACTCCTGACTTCAGGTGAATCCACCCACTTCAGCCTCCTGAAGTGTTGAGATTACAGGCGTGAGCCACACCTGGCCAATTTTTTTGTATTTTTAATAGAGACAGGGTTAAAACATGTTGACCTGGACGGTCTCAAACTCTTGACCTCAGGTGATACATCCACCTTGGTCTCCCAAAGTGCTGGGACTATAGTGTGAGCCACTGCGCCCAAGACACTTTGGATAAAGTGAAGACTGGCCAGGCGTGGTGAATCACACCTGTAATCCCAGCACTTTGGGAGGCCAAGGCAGGCAGATCACAAAGTCAGGAGATCGAGACCATCCTGGCCAACTTGGTGAAACCCCATCTCTACTAAAAATACAAAAATTAGCAGGGTGTGGTGGTGCATGCTTGTAGTCCCAGCTACTTGGGAGGCGGAGGCAGGAGAAACACTTGAACCTGGGAGGCGGAGGTTGCAGTTAGCCAAAATCACGCCATTGCACTCCAGCCTGGTGACAGAGTGAGACTCGGTCTTAAAAAAAAGCACAACTGGAAGTATTGGTAAGAATATAGAGAAATTGAAACCCTCATACATTGCTGATGGGATATAAGATGCTTATTTGTTGTGGAAGTTTGACAGTTTCTCAAAAGGTTGAAAATACTGTTGTATGTAGACATGACCCAGCAATTCCACTCCTAGGTATATATACCAAAAGAAATGAAACACATGTCCACAGAAAAACTTGCACACAAATGTTCATAGTAGTATTATTGATAATAGCCAAAAGGTGGAAACAACCCAAATATCTATCAATTGATAAGCAAATCGGGTATATACACAATAAATATTTGGCAATAAAAAGGAACGAAGTACTGTTCACACTCTACAACCTGGATGGGGATTGAAAACATTGTGCTAAATCAAGTCAGACAAAAAAGATTCCATTAATATGTAATGCCCAGAATAGGCAAGTCCAAAAGGGCAGAAAGTTAGATTCATGGTTGCCAGGAGTTGGGTAAAGAAGGAAGTTTCTTACAGGGGTGATAAAATATTTTGGATTAGATAGTGGTGCTATCTGCACAACCTTGTGGATATACTAGAAAGTACTCAAGTGTATAAAATAGTGAATTTTATGATAAATACCTCAAAAAAATTTTTTCACAGATTTCTTAAAAATCTCAAATTTGTTGGGTTCAAGTTCTCTAACAAGTTAAATGGAATGCTATGCATTTAATACAACTTAAGAACAGTTTTACTTATAATTATGCAGCTGTCCCCACTTTACAGGAAAAAGAAGTCTTAAAGAACATATTCTCCCTATTTTGTTTTGCTATTAGTTCGTTTCCTTTTTTTTTTTTTTTTTGAGACAGAGTCTCGCTCTGTCTCCAGGCTGGAGCGCAGTGGCGTGATCTCAGCTCACTGCAACTTCTGCCTCCCAGGTTCAAGCTATTCTCCTGACTCAGCCTCCTGAGTAGCTGGGATTACAGGCATGTGCCACCATGCATGGCTAATTTTTGTACTTTTTTAGTAGAGACAGGGTTTCACCATGTTGGCCAGGCTGGTCTGGAACTCCTGACCTCAGGTGATCCACCTGCCTTGGCCTCCTGAAGTGCTGGCATTACAGGCATGCAAACCAGCCTGCAAACTTTTTTTGGGCGCAGGGATGGAGTCTCACTCATTCACCCAACCTGGAGTGAAGTGGCATGATCTCAGCTCACTGCAACCTCTGCCCCTGCCAGGTTCAAGCAATTCTCCTGACTCAGCCTCCTGAGCAGCTGAGATTACAGGTGCCCACCACCATGCCCAGCTAATTTTTGTATTTTTAGTAGAGATGGGGTTTCACCGAGTTGGCCAAGCTGGTTTCAAATTCCTGACCTCAGGTGACCCACCTGCCTCGGCCTCCCAAAGTGCTGGGATTACAGGTGGGAGACACCATGCATGGCCCAAACTGCAAAATTTTAGTATTATTTTTCATAGCTCTCATCAGAATCTCAAAGGAGTTGTCGAAGTGCTTAAGAACCACTGCTATGGGCCGGGCACGGTGGCTCACACCTGTAATCCTAGCACTTTGGGAGGCCGAGGTGGGTGGATCACCTGAGGTCAGGAGTTCAAGACTAGCCTGGCCATCATGGTGAAACCCCATCTTTTTATTAAAAAAAAAAAAAGAAAAAAAAATACATATAGAGAACTATATAGAGAACTCTATATAGAGAAAAAAATAAAAAATATATGAAAATATATATAGAACTAGCCACATCAAACATATATAGAAATACATTTATTTCTATAATGTATTTATATAAATATATGGTATAGAAATATATAATGGCTTGAAAATGTTTCCCTGTCAATCAGTACTAGTCCAGGCTCTTTTAAGCACTGTGAGCCACGGCCTACAGTGCTTTAAAGAATAGCCCACAGGGATGGGATTTAGTGGAACCGCATACAAATATTTTGATTGGTTAAAAAACACTTCTGAGGCGTGGTTGCTCATGCCCCAGCACTTTGGGCGGCCTACGCCAGCAGATTACCTAAGGTCGGGAGTTCAAGACTAGCCTAACATGGAGAACCGCTGTTCTCCATTAAAAATACAAAAATTCGCCACACCTGGTGGCGCGCAGCTGTAATCCCAGCAATTCATGAGGTCGAAGCAGGAGAATAGTTTAAACCTGTGAGGCGGAGGTTGCAGTGAGCAGAGATTGCACCACTCCCAAATACTTTGGGAGACTGCTTTCTGATATAAATTATTTGCTGTCAAAAAACGGCATTAGAGGCGGGCACAGTAGTTTAGGCCTGTAATCCCAGCACTTTGGGAAGCTGAGGGGGATGTATCACCTGAGGTTAGGAGTTTGAGACCACTCTGACCAACATGGAGAAACCTCATCTCTACTAAAAATACAAAATTAACCAGGCCTGGTGGCACATGCCTATAATCCCAGCTACTGGGGAGGCTGAAGCAGGAGAATCGCTTGAACCCGGGAGGCGGAGGTTACGATGAGCCAAGATTGTGCCATTGCAACCTCCAGCCTGGGCAACAAGAGTGAAACTAAGCCTCAAAAAATAGCCCTTCTGATTACAAAATACAGATACATGTGGAAGGAACAGAAAGTATAAATTAAAATGGTTTTTTTCAGCTGAGCTCTCTACTTCTAACAGAGAATGTAATCATTGGGTAGGAGACTGATTTAACTGAGCAAAATCCTACAGTTAAAAGTAACCTCTGTTGGGCGTGGTGGCTGACGCCTGCAATCCCAGCACTTTGGGAGGCTGAGGTGGGTGGAACAGCTGGACCAATATGATGAAACCCCTCTCTACTAAAAATACAAAAATTAGCTGGGCGTGGTGGGGCGTGGCTGTAATCCCAGCTACTTGGGAGGGTGAGACAGGAGAATCGCTTGAACCAGGGCAGCGGAGGTCGCAGTGAGCCTAGATCAGGGCACTGCACTCCAGCATGGGCAACAAAGAGCAAAACTCCATCTCCAAAAAAAAAAAAAAAAAAAAGAAAGAAAGAAAAACAAACAAACAAAAAAGGCCGGGCAGCGATGGCTCACGCATGTAATCCCAGCACTTTGGGAAGCCGATGCGGGTGGATCACCTGAGGTCAGGAGTTCGAGACCAGCCTGATGAACATGGAGAAACCCCGACTCTACTAAAAATACAAAATTAGCCGGGCGTGATGGCGCATGCCTGTAATCCCAGCTAATCGGGAGGCTGAGGCAGTAGAATCGCTTGAACCCGGGAGGCGGAGGTTGCGATGAGCCCAGATCGGCCACTGCATTCCAGACTGGGCAACAAAAGCGAAACTCCGTCTCAAAAAACAAACAATAATAATAATAAAAGTAATCCATTTTTTATGTGTGACATTTTTAAGGGCTTAAAAAGTAATCTGGACTGATTTAAACTTCATTTCTTCATCAACATGTGTTCAAACAAAGCTGAAAGTCGTATTTTCTTTCGAAAGGCGTCTAGGCACCTATTTATTCAATTATCCGTTGGTTAGGGTCCGTACCTCAAAGTACATTTAATCGTAAATCAAAACATTTAGTATCCACACTTAGAGGGCTATCTTTAACATCTTTTTTATTTATCCCCGTCCATTTGGTAACTGTATGAAATGCAAGACATTAAGTTGAACATCATCCAGCTCTCGCCTCGTTTTTCTAAGCAGGCTCCAAATCTGTCATAATGGGGTAGCCCCTCATTCTCTCGGTAACTCATTTCCACCCCTGGCCTGGCCGACTTAAGATGTGAGTTTAATACACCCTACGTCATCTTTACTCGGCCTAGTGGCCAAAGCAAATTTGTACTGAGTAGTATATCCAAAGGTTTAGAAAGGGCTGGGTTGAGGGCCATAAGGATTACCACAACGGCCACAACTAATTTGTACCTATTCTTATTAACTTTAGGGAACCAGACCGAATTCTTTTCCCACCCTTTTGACCTTCCTTTAGTTCGCGACACAAGAACATACAAAAGACCACAGCGACACCATTTCTGACGGCTTCAAATTATGAACCGAAACTACGTCAAAGCACAAAAGCATCCGTGGTGTCTCCCGGCGGAATCCAAGACCCCCGGCTGGATGCCAAGCCGCCGGAGTTTCAGCAGGAGAGGAAGGCTCACCCTCCCACCGCATGGCGACGCCCCGGAGACTGGAGAAGCTCAGGCAAGCTTGGAAGCCAATCACCAGCATACAGCAGCTCTCGGGAATGCAGAGCCCTAGCCCAAGACCAAGGGCCTCGGCCGGCACTCAGAGCCTCTAGGGAGAGGTCAAGTCTCTCATCCTGTCCTATTCCTCCCTTCGACTTCCCTCCCAAAGGGCTGTTACTCAGCATTCAGCAATCGCTAGGCAAAGCCCTTCTGGTCTGCAGAACGCACTCCAGCAAGCCCACCAAGAGAATGAAAGCCACCTCCTAGCTCCTGTGGGAAAGATGGCGCCCGTCACCCCTTCTCCCTCCCGGGTAATCACAAGGACCAGCCTCCTTCCCTCGCTACAAAATGGCGCCTCCCGCTGGGGCCCCAGAATCGGTATAACTCATTTGTCAGTGAGGCGGTGTCGGTCTGGGATGAGCAGTTTTGTCAACCAGTCAAACACAGGAGCTTTGATTCTTCCCTTTGTGCGAGCCACTCAGGGGCGGGCTGTAAAGCCAGGCTTGGCTGACGTCAGATGAGGGGGCGCCGCTAGGGCGGTTTTCTTTCACGTTGACTAAAGTTGGTCCAATGGAAAGCCGGAAGCCTCCCGTGAGTGATGTAACTACAGCCCAATGGAAGCTGGGGGCGGGCCTCAGAAAGACTATGCGGGTTGCGGGGCCTGGGGGCCGGACGGCTGTTTCCTGTCCTGGTGCATGGTGGTCGGACGAAGGAATTGTTGGAAAATTTTCTCGGAGGTTCGTATATAAATGTGTTTTTACCCAGTGTGCATTATTCTCCGCCAGGCCGCCGCCCTCAGCGCGGCGGCGCGGGCCCGCTTGGGCCCGGGCTCCGGCTCCCACTGCTTAGCGTTCGCTACAGGCCTTGCCGATTTTACCGGCCGGCCGCGGTAGCGGCGCCTGGGCAGAAGCGGAGTTTATTAATAACCCACGGCCGCCACTCTGTGCGGCGGAGCTCTTCTCGCTGAGGACTCAACCCCCCGCCCCCCCACACCAACTTGTCTCTGAGCGATGCGCCCCGCCTGTTTCCCTCTGGGGACCGCCAAGGGGAGGGAGTGAAAGAGGGGAGGGTGGAGCCCTCGGGAGCCTGGCCGCGTTTCTCGGCCTGATCTCCGCGCGAAGCGAGTCCCCAGGCGCCGCCGAGGCAGAGTTCCGCCGCCTGGGACGCTGGGCCCACGGGCCGCACCAGGCCGCAGCGGGGGCGCCGGCAGCTGGGCTGGCCCAGGCCCTCCCAGGACCCCGCCTGCCGATCCCACCTAGGGCTTCCCTCCCACCCGTATCGTGGGCAGATTTGTTCTTTCTTTTATTAAAAAAAGTTACTGAGGCCTAACATCGAATGTTAGAAATTTACAATTTATCATCTTCCCTTTTCTCCAGTTTTGGCCAAAAGAGTAAACAAATCCTTTTAAGTCACTTTGAAATATTGTGGAACGTGAACCAGTTTTTATTCCTTCCCGTTTTGCTTTTTGACGTTTGTTTTTTCCACATAACAACGAAGTTAAAAAGAAGAAAGAATACCATTGCCAGCCCTTTATTTGTTTAAAATCAGCTCCAGCCTTTGCTTTGGAAGTGTCTAAATCAGCTGGTGTAATCAAGTGGGGATGTGGGGAGAAATTGTAGGTTCGAGGTTGCTGTCAGTTTTGTCCTGAATCTTACTAGAAGATACTTGTGTTTTGCTGTAGTTGACTAAAACGGTATTTAATGTTTTTTCTTGCTGAGTATGTAGAGCCAAGTTTAGGTTTGATAAGAAAATACGTGATAAGGAGATCATCTAAAAACCCCCATAAGATGCATAGCTAATTTTGACTGGCGTATTTTGACTGTTTGGAAATCTTTTTTTTTTTCTTAATTACCAGTGTCCACTATTTGGAAATTCTATGATCAGTCAGCTGTCTACAGATATTTGAATGCCTTTTTTTTCCTTTACGGATACCCTCGTTTATTTTTTAAAATAGCTTTATTGATGTAATTCACATACCTTACAGTTCACCCATTTAAAATGTGTAATTTGGTTTGAGCAACCTAGGGAGACGGCCCTCCCCAGTTTCTACAAAAAAAAAATTTTTTTTTAAGTGAAATCAGCATGTCTGTAGTTCGAGGTACTTGGTTGCAAAGGTGAGAGGATGACTGTTGCCCAGGAGTTCCAGGCTACAGTGAGCCATGATTGTGCTACAGCACTCTGGTCTGGGTGACAGAGAGAGACCTGTCTAAAAAAAAAAAAAGTGTATAATTAGTTGAATTTTAGGCCAGACGTGGTGGTTCACTCCTGTAACCCCAGCACTTTGGGAGGCTGAGGTGGGTGGATCACATGAAGTCAGGAGTTTGAGACAAGCCTGGCCAACATGGTGAAGCCTGGTCTCTACTAAAAATACAAAAATTAGCCGGGTGTGGTGGTGTGCGTCTGTAACCCTAGCTACTCGGGAAGCTGAGGCAGGAGAATCGCTTGAACCAGGGAGGTGGAGGTTGCAGAGAGCCGAGATTGTGCCATTGCACTCCAGGCTGGGTAGCAAAAGTGAAACTGTCTCAAAAGAAAAAAAAAAAAAAAAGAAAAATTGAATTTTAGTATCTTCAGAGTTGTGCAACCATTACTACAGTCAATTTTACAACTTATCACCTGAAAAATAAACTATTTCCATTAGCAGTTACTCCTCATTTCCTCTGTTCTCCCGTCCACCCTGGTACTGGTTTGCACATTTGTCTATTCTGGACGTTTCACATAAATGGAATCATGTAGTGTGTAGCTTTATCCAGGGTCATTTTGTTGTAACATATATCAATACTTTATTGCCATATAATATTTAATTGTATGGACATAGCAGATTTTACTTATCTATTCATCTGTTGACGGACATTTGGGTTGTTTCTACCCTTTGCCTACTATGCATAATGCTGTGAACATTTTTAAGGCTGGAGAGGCATGTTTATTCTTGATAAATTTACATAATAAATTCTTATTTTGATTCCAAAATGTATGTATGAATTGGCTTGACATAAAATGTAAATATAAGGACAGTTTAAACACTGGCATTAATTTACATGAGTCAATTCAGAGTCAGTGACTGGAGAACTGTATTAAGAGAAACCTGAGGTCAAAAAACTGTTCGGGAAGCGGCCGTGTAACAATGTACATTTGAAGATGTGGGGAGGGGGCTAAAAATTCACTGTGAATGAATACCATTAAGCAAAGGATGTACAACATCCATCAACATCTGTTTCAAAAACAGCCTGTTTCTAAAATGATATATCTCTTTACAAAGTAAACGTTTATTAATAACTATAGAGACACCATCGGGATGAGCTCCAGATCCGCCTGCTGATTTCCATGAAGCACCCGTGGGCCATCGCTTAAGGCATCCATCTTAATCCTGGGGCTTTAAGAACATCTTCTTTGCTTTAATCGGTTGTACGTCTCCATTTTCATCTTCTTCATAATTGGCATGGTCTCTCTTTCTGGCAAACTTTTTCCGAATTGTCCCCACCATGGTCTGATGTCTTCTAGCCATCACTTCATCTGACATATTGAGCTCCACTGTTTTTTTTTTGTTTTTTTTTTGTTTTTGCATGAACTCCATGTCCAAGAGCTCCACTGTTTCATCTTCAAGTTCTGCTGCTTTGTGCTTAGCATTCATCTGAAGCATTAATTTTCTTTCTCTGCTCTGGCAAATCCAAGTACCAGTGCTCTTCACTAATAATTTTCTTTTCTTCCTCTTCTAGTTGTTTCTTGGTTTCTGAGTCCGGTCCCCTTTGCATAAACTTCATCCGCAGCGATTCTTGGACAACTTTGTCTTGCATTCGGCTCCCATGGTGGCCCCTGCCCCTGCTGTGAACATTTGTACGAAAGGTTTTGTGTGGACACAGGTTTTCATTTCTCTTGGGAGTAGAATACCTCGGAATAGGGTTGCTGGGTCATATGGTGACTATGTTCAACCTTTTGAGGTACTCTAAAACTTCTTCAATGTGGCTGCACCATCTTTACATTCCTACCAGCAGTGTGTAAAGGGTTCCAGTTTTTCCACATTCTTGGCAACACTTGTTATCATCAGACTTCTTGATTATAGTTTTCCTACTGTTGATAAAATGGTGTCTCTTGTAGGTTTGATTTTCATTTCCCTGATGGTTAATAATGTTGAGCATTTTTTCTGTGCCTGATGATCATTTATAATCTTTGGAGAAATGTCTGTTTGAATCCTTCACCCATTTTAAAGTTGGATTATTTGTCTTATTATGATTGGGTTGTGAGAGTACTTTATATGATCTACATAGAAGTCCGTTACCAGATACATGGTTTGCAAAATGTCCATAGTCCTTTGCTGTGTGTTGCGTTCTTGCTGTGAAGTAAGGGTTGTGTTCTTTTTCTTTTTTTTTTTTTTTTGAAAGAAAGAAAATAGTGAAAGAAAGAAAAAAAAAGAATGTAAGAGAGAAAGAAAGAGGAAGAGAAAGAGGGAGAGAGAACGGGATTCTTGTTCTATTGCCCAGGCTAGAATGCAGTCTAAAAATGGGTATTAATTGAAGAATGGTGTTAGAACTACTAAACTCTAGGTGCTAGGTGTGCTTATTGCTATTAGGTTGTTGTTTGCTTCTATGTTCTCAACAGACAGAATAATGGAATATGTGTGCATATACAATTGCCTTTTAAGAAATTCAGATTTTTATCTATACTTTTTATTACTATAGTTAAAGTATACATATATGAAAAGTAGTTTATTGTTTTCCTATAAGGACACAACCGCTGTAAGTTTGTTATTATGCTTCCCAGTAACTGGAAAAAAATTGTATATCTTTCAAGAAAAATTCTTAAACTTGCACATTTAGAAGAAAATATTTCTTCCCCACTATCATTCTTAGTAGTCCTTAGTTACTGATTGTGTTACCTGGTAATGGTATTTAAGAAACTATTGAGGCAAGTAACACTGAATAACTTTCACAAATCCCTTGACTTACAAATCACAAGGTTTTTTTTTTTATTAAAACCTTAAAATATGTGTTAAAGAAGACACTGAAGTGAGTCTGCATAATGCTACTTTTTATATAGTCACTTTCATGTAAGGCAATGAGGGGAGTCACTGTTATAGAGTAATCAAGGAAGAACTCCTTGAAATTTTGTGGACATATCAAAACACAAATATATGTATATTTTAAATAACATTGACTGGATTAAAAATCTGGAAGATAATAAAACTCTTTATTAGGCAAATCAAAGATGAGCTGTTCCACATATGAGATTATAACAGAGTACTATAAGAATCAAAATGTTCCAGCTCAATGTGTTAACATTGTATTTTTCTTTCTGAAATATATTTGAAAAATTTTTGGATTCCACAACTAAAGCCTGTACTGAACTAAATTTTGCATTTTCATCTCGAGTTTATAATTATTATTATGTGCATCATTTTTATGCAAAATATTGATAAACTCTGAAATAGTGTTTTATAATTCATTTTACTCCTATTAAATTGCCCCAGCATGTTATGTTGCTTGAGTTAAAAATGCCTATTTTTATAAATATTTTAGGTGTATAAAAATGTATAGAGATTAATATAATGAATAGCTTTGCAGCCAACACAGAGTTTAAGAAAAAAAAGTCATTACAGATATAGTTACTGACCCTCCCCTTTTTCCTTCTACTTCATAAACTTTCCCTCCAGACTGAATTACTATTCTGAATATGATGTTTATCACTTTTTCATGCTCTTACGCTTTTAGAGTGTGTGAATCCATAAATATCATGTATTAATGTATTTCATATTTTTATACTTTATCACTTTGTATGTATATATCATTCTGGAACTTACTTTTTTCATTCCCAATTATGTTTTGAAACTTGTTTGTATTTCTTCACCTAATACTACATCAGGGATTAGTAAACCAGAGCCTGCAGGGCAAATTGAGATTGCTTCTTGATTTTGTAAATAAAGTTTTATTGGGATATTAGCCATTGAACCTGGCTTGGCTTATGAATTGTCTATGACTTATTTTGTGCTACAATAGCAGAACTGAGTAACTGTGACAGAAATTGTAAGGCCCACATAGCCTGAAATCTTTACTAACTGATCTTTTACTGCAAAAGTTTGCTGACTTCTGCTCTAGATCATGCAGTTTGTTTGCTATATTGTATTCTAGTATAAGAAGAGTATGTAATTTGTGGACTTTATTTAGTTTTCCCCCTATTGCTAGGTAATTACACTTTTTCCAATTTAAATGTCTCCAGCTTTTCTTCTATTACAATTCCTGATTTTCACAGGCTGTCTAGTTTGATGTATCTAATATAATGTGAAATGGGAAATTACATAACTAGTATTATTGATACTGAGTCTAAAATATGAAGAGAACATTGAATGAGAATTTTGGAAATATCTCTAAACATTACATATGTTAGTTTAGGACATGTATTACAGCATAGAGTCTTGTTTTTCTCCTAATTTTAATTCCTCAGCTATGTTTCTGATGGTTAAGATTTCTTTCAGGGCAGAAAAGTGTTCCTGTGTTGTGTACAATGAAATATGGTAGAGGCTATGGAGAATGTGAAACGGAAGAAATGTAGGTTGATCCCTCAGCATGTAACCCATACCTCTTGGCAAAATCTCAACTTTGGCTGTAAGAAAAATGCAAAGGTGTGACCTTCAAAAGAAACCAAAGAAATACAGTGACAGATGCCCAGTAAAAACACTTCCTGAAATAAATTACAGATTGATGGTGGAACTGGAAAGAGAGAAGTTAACGCTGAAAAAAAATCCTTCACCTGTTCTTTAAGGGATCAAGAGAATGAAATACACCTGCCTGCTCGTAAACATGCATAACAAGACTTTTCCATTGATCATCTTGTGTTCTGAAAGGCAGCAACACTATTCTGATTTCAGAATCTTGAATTTTCTTAATGAATTATCTGCTGGAAGATCACAAGCTGTTCTATTAAATCTGTTTCATGAGACTTAAGCAGGATTTGTATTAAAATGATTGTATATCGATCATTTTGGTAAAAGAGGGAAAAAATGAGACTGGCTGAAGAGAATGCAATGTGGCTTCCCTAAACTTGAATTTATTCTATTTTTCAACCTTCTCCTCATACAAGTACTTCCTAATGTAGGCTGAAGCTATCCATTTAAGCATCACTTATTCATGTTCAAAAATGATTGATTTAGATAGCCAATGAAATACTGAACTCCCTATTCCTATTGCTTGACATACTTGCACTACAGATACTGATGGTTTAAAGTAGCAAAATTGACCATATGGAGGATCAGCCAGAATGCCAAGATGGATCAGTGACAGCCACCTTGACTTTTAAATACAGTTATGACCATAAAAGCAAGTGGGTAAGAATGGTATTCTGAGAATCCATTTATCCCTCATAGTGACTTCTATGGAAGATTTGTTAAGTTTAAGCCATAAGAAGCAATAGTTTTCTTACCCACAAGTTGGCAAAAGATATGCTGATGTTGGTCAACTGAGATCTACCTTAAATATCATGGTCAGGTATGAGGTATTAGTAAATAATCCAGCACAAATTAGGGAGTTAAAAAGGCTGAAGCCAGTTTTCCCAAACCTGTACTCTTAAGCCATCATTTCTAGGGACAATTTATTTTTAATTTTTAGTCAAAGTGAGAACTATCTATCTACACATCAAATCCTAAGGTGTGGATGAAAGGATGTTATATTTATAAGAAAAGTTAACATTTTTTTGGACAAGAATTTAAATTATAACAATCCAACTATAGGTAATATTTAACTCTTGAAAAGGAAACTTTAAAAGGCAGTTGGCTTTGTTTCTTGTGGGACTTTCAGAAGAAAATTTATGATCAGTCAAACATATTTTAGAATTGTGGAGAAAATAAATAAGCTCACCTTTTCCCTCCTTCCCTCCCTCCCTCTCTCCCTCCCTTCCTTCCTTCCTTCCTTCCTTCCTTTTTCCCTTTGCTTCTTCCCTATCCATTTCCTTTTTTTCTTCCACATTTATTTCAACATTTATTGGATACCATCTATATGAGAAAATGTGTACTAGCTCTGGAAGTTGTGCATATGTATAGTATACAAATGTATATAAATATACATGTGTTTTTGCATATATGTGTTATCCAGCCTCTCTTCTTCCTGGCTTGTTCTTGTGTTTTATAAGTAGCCAAGTATTCTATCACTATTTATACTGGATATATTAATCAATGAGATACTCAACAGGTATGTATATCTCCTGTCTTCCCATAGTTTGTACCTTGTAATTTTCCTAGGGACTTTCTATTTAAATGAGTAGCCCAGGGGATTATTGTAAGGACAAAAAACAGTTCCTAAATAATAGTTTTAAAACCAGTTGAAAAGCTAAGCAGCATATGACTTTCATCTGTTTGTGTTGAACCTATTAAGACATATTTTGTGTCATCACAGGTATGTGCTGAGTTTTTATTCCCAGCATCACTAATTCTGCTGACATTAAGGATACCAAGAATTGTTAGGGGTGGTCTCCATTCTGCAGACCATAGAAGTATTTGAGAAGAGATTCTATTTTAAAAGCCAATAAAATATATTATTTTTTCCATAATTATTCTCTAAGCTAAGACAATACACAATTTTGTTCATATCATTTTGCCCAAGAGGAAGAATTTGAAAAGGAGCTAATCAGTGGTGTTAAGTGCCATATAGGAGATTTTAAACTGAGAAAATATCATTGAGTTTGGTGCTTAGATAGTTGATCTTTGATGAGATAATTTCAACGTAAGCCTGGAGGCTAAAAAAAAAATCAGATTGTGCTATTTCTTGAGTCAAAGTGGAACCAACTCTGTGAGTGCAATTAACGATCCAGAGCTGTGCCATGGGATCAGACTTCAGCTAGCCTGAAGGCAGAAACACATTCTTGTTGGATTTTTTCCTCTTCCTTATCCTGTTTTCACTTCTTTCTCTTGAGGGCATTGCATTTAATAAATCACTGGAAGAAGAATCCCCATCTCAAACTCATCTTTAGAAGACAGAGGTGTATAAAGGAACCAAGGGACTGCAAAGGTACAATGATTGAAATGTGGTGGAGTTTATCAGAACATTGTAATGGTTGCTGGACTCTTGTTTGTTTCATCTAACTTTCTAGCTGTCGACAGCATTTGGAAATGGGAGTAGTGAAAACAACTGGCAGGTTAACAGGATAAAATGCAAGGAAATTAATTGTTCTAGAATGGATAATATGAAACAACTGACCATGAGATGTAGGCTGGGAGAGAATATGTAAAATCTAAGGGTAGACCTGTTAGGAAAGAGGGCTAAAGTGAGAAAGCAGAAACTCTTTATTACATCAGTTACGTCTGCTCTTGGCTTTACCTATAGATTATCCCCAGTTTTTCAAGACTGTTTGACTCTGCACCTTCAAAAACTCTATATACCCCAAAAGAGAAAGAGTATGCCTTTGAGATATAACAGTATCAGCTGTCTCCAGCAGATTGATAAACAATTCTTTACCACAGGAAAGATGAAGTCATGTATTTATATCTTGATGTTATAACTATATTCAAAAACATCCAACAGTTAACTGGACCAGTTACTAGAATACAGGAAAAACCAGCATCAGTGCTTACTCTTTGTCTTGTATTTATTATATTAAAGGTTTAATATTTGAACTAATAACATTCCCCGCACTGGGTTGAGTATTTTAAACATTCTGATGGATTTCTTCCAAAGCAAATATAATCTCTTTAAAAATGTACCCTCCCGTCTCCCTCCTACCTAAAGTCAGGGCTGCTTTGGGAGAAGAAAATGGATCTGATTTGACCAGGTATTCATGGTACTCTTAATTTTGTTTTGTCTGCATGAGGTCAGTAACCCTTAGTTGTTCAATATCTATGCAAGGATGGTTTCCCAGTGATTGTTAAGAACATTTATGCAAAAAAAAATATGCTGCAGGATAGAATTTTTGAACACATATTGGGATAGAAATTAGAATAACAGGTTTTTAGTCCCATTTTTGTTATCAACTATCTGTGAGCTTGAGCAGTTCCTTTATTTTCCAATATCCTCAGTTTCTTCATTTGAGCAATAAAGATGTGTTGGTATCTTTTTGAATTTACGATTAATTTTTCAAATATTTACTAAAGAGTTATTCTTTGTATGCATTTGAGGAGTAGCGAAAGTTCCTTGCCTCAAGCAACTCATTGTGGAGGAAGATGCTCTCTAGAATCAAATCAACAACTTGAATTTTGAGATGGGACCAGTTCAGGGGGTAGTGATACAAGACTATTTCAGGCATATGAGATGACAGAGGAATGAGCATAGAGATAATAGCAGCAGGAAAACTACAAACTACTCTTCACCTGAAGTCTTGAAACGTATTCCTGAAAAACTGCAAATACATCTTAAAATGTAATGCAAACTGGACTCAGACTAATAATTGAGAGATGTCATTGAAAAACTAGATATAATTGTATAATCTAATGGCATTGTGGCCAGTTTTATTTATTACTATGAAGTTTTAGTAGGTTTACCTCTTACTTTCAGCTACAAGGACACCATCATAACTGTTTAGTATTGCTTGTCAATCTGCTCTATTTAGTGTAAATAAAATACAGACAAGGTGTTCCCTTTCTGTTTAATTACATTTATTATTTTGAATTTTTTGATAATTTACATTAAACCCCCAGTATTTATCATAAAACACGATTATAGTTTCTTTTATATGTTTCTGAAGGAACTCATTCTATTTATGGCATTTAAGAAAGTCCTTAATTTTTACTCAAGGCTGGGTCATATTGTTTTGATATAACTTTATATAAATATGAACTGTGTTGTTAACATGGTATTTTAAACATAAACACAATAAAATTTAAACATTTGGAACCCAAAAGGAAGTGATACAGTTTGCGTTGACATATGCTCATACCTAGGAATTCTAAAGAAAACTTGTTGAGAAGTAGCAAGATACAAACTCGTGTACTTCAAGTTATGTGATTGAATTATTGTCAATGATATTCTAAGAAAATTTCAAAAAGACAGCATTTATTTGAAGTATCACAGAAAAGCTTTTTTTTAAAACATCTTGAATATGCTATAGTGTTTGGTGAGAATAAATAGTAAAATTAATTCAAACAATACCAGGTAGAGTGAAACATCCAAAGAAGTAGAAGAAAACATTGTCCTTGAGATGCTTTGAGCTAATTGGAGAAGACGAAATGGTAACATAACAAATGCCATATTATTGATAAAGACCACAAATGCTACAAAGCCACAAGAAGAAAATATCATGGGACTAGAATAATCAGGGAGGCTCAAGAAAGTTCAATATCTTAAGGTCATTAGGGAACATTATTTGATTGGATGAAATGTGAAAAAATGGTAGATAAATATACTATCAGGATTGTAAAATGGTAATGTGAGCAAAGAGGGGCTTTAAATTCTAAAGATTATGATTTCATAGCCTTGACAATAGCTGCTGCCACTTAAGTCATCCCTTAATGTGTGGTAGGAAGAGTACTATTTTATTATCTATTTTCATCCTCATCATAGGCATATTATTCTCACTTTTCAGGTGGAACAATAGAGGCTCTGAAAGTATTTACATTGTTTTCCTAGAGGTGACAGACCAGAAGTCATGAAAATGTCATTTGATTCTAAATGTGTCTGACTCTAATTCTCTTCATTTTTCATTGTATAGCTTCTCTTTGAAGATTATTTTTGAGGCAGAATTTCACTCTTTTTGCCCAGGCTGGAGTGCAATGGCATGATCTCAGCTCACCGCAACCTCCACCTCCTGGGTTCAAGCAATTTTCCTGACTCAGCCTCCTGAATATCTGGGATTACAGGCACATGCCACCACGCCCAGCTCATTTTGTATTTTTAGTAGAAATGGGGTTGCACCATGTTGACCAGGCTGATCTTAAACTCCTGACCTCCAGTAATCCATCCACCTTGGCCTCCCAAAGTGCTGAGATTACAGGCATGAGCCACTGCACCCTGCCCTCTTTGAAGATTCTTAAGTGGAGTAGAGCTATGACAGGTTGCTAATCAAGAACAATTACTAATTCAGTGCTGTAGATGGTGAATTGAAGGGAAAAAAGACAAAAGATAAGGATAGTAAATGGAGCACATTAGCTGTACTCTTTTTTTTTTTAAATTTCAACTTTCATTGTAGATTAAAGGGTACACATGCAGGTTTGTTACCTTGGCAAATTGCATGATGTTGAGGTTTGGGGTCCCAACAACCCTGTCACACAGGCAGTAAGCACAATACCCAACAGGTTCTTCTTTGGTCCATTCCCTCTCCCCCATCTAGTGATCTCGTGTCTATTGCGTCCATCTTTATGTTCATGTGTATTCAGTGTTTAGCTCCCACTTGTAAGTGAAAACGTGGTATTTGGTTTACTGTTCTTCCATGGGTTACTTAGGATAATGATTCCCCAGCTCTATCTATGTTTGTGCAAAGGACATGATTTCATTTATTTTTATGGCTGCATAGTATTCCATCATGTATATGTACCAGATTTTCTTTATTAAACTCACTGTTGATGGGCATGAAACACATGATAGGTTAATTCCATGTCTTTGCTCTTGTGAATAACACTGCAGTGAACATGTAGGTGCTGTGTCTTTTTGATAGAATGAATTATTTTCCTTTGGGTATCTACCCAGTAGTGGGACTCTTGGGTTGAATGGTAGCAGTATTTTAAGTTATTTGAAAAATTTCCAAACTGCTTTCCACAGTGACTAAATTAGTTTGCATTCCCACCAGCAGTGTATAAGCATTGCTTTTTCTCTTCAGCGTCACCAACATCTGTTGTTTTTGACTTTTTAATGATCATCATTCTGACTGGTGTGAGATGATTTCACATTGTTGTTTTGATTTGTGTTTCTCTGATGATTAGAGATGTTGAACATCTTTTCATGTTTGTTGGCTGCTTGTATGTCTTCTTTTGAGAAGTGTCTGTTCATGTCCTTTGTCCAATTTTTTTTTTGAGACACTCACCCTGTCACCCATGCTGGAGTGCAGTGGTGTGATCTCAGCTAAATGCAGCCTCCGCCTCCCAGGTTCAAGCAATTCTTTTGCCTCAGCCTCCTGAGTAGCTGGTACTATAGGCATGCACCACCATGCCTGGCTAATTTTTTTGTATTTTTAGTAGAGATGGGGTTTCACCATGTTGGCCAGGATGGTCTCAATACCCTGACCTCGTGATCTTCCTGCCTAGGCCTCCCAAAGTGCTGGTATTATAGGTGTGAGCCACTGCACCCAGCCCTTTGTACATTTTTTAATTGGACTTTTTGATTTTGCTTGTTAATTTAAGTTCCTTATGGATTCTAGGTATTAGACCTTTGTTAGATGCATAGTTTGCAAATGTTTTCTCCTATTCTGTAGGTTCTTTATTCTGTTTGTAATTTTTTGTTTGTGTGCAGAAGCTCTTTAGTTTAATTAGGTCACAGTTGTCAATTTTTTTATTGCACTTGCTTTTGAGGACTTAGCCATAAATTCTTTCCCAAAGCCTATGTTGAGAAGGGTATTTCCTAGGTTTTTTTTTTAATTAGGATTTTTATATTTTGAGTTCTTTTATTTAAATATTTAATCCATCTTGAGTTAATTTTCACATAATGGTGAAAGGTGTACAGGTTTATTTCTGAATTCATTATGCTGTTTCTCTGGTGTATGCATCTGTTTTTATACCAATAACATGCTGTTTTGGTTATTGTAGCCTTACAGTATAGTTTGAAGATGGATAATGCAGTGCCTCCAGCTTTGTTCCTTTTGCTTAGGATTGCTTTGGTTGTTCAGGCTGTTTTTTGGTTCCAAATGAATTTTAGAATAGACTTTTCTAATTCTTCAAAAATGATATTTTCATAGGAATAATGTTGAATCTGTAAATTCCTTTGGTGTGTGACCATTTAAATAATATTGATTCTCCCAGTCATTTATTTCTGTCATTTCTGATTTCTTTCAGCAGTGTTTTGTAGTTCTCCTTGTAGAGATCTTTCATTTTATTGGTTAGGAGAATTTCTAGCTGTTTCATTTGCTTTGTACCTATTGTAAATGGGATTGTGTTAGTAATTTCGTTCTCAGCTATTATGTTGTTGGTATATAAAAATGCTAACAATGTTTTACATTGCTTTTGTATCCTGAAACTTTACTGAATTTATCAATTCCAGGAGTCTTTAGCAGAGTCATTAGGGTTTTCTATATATATAAAATCATATTGTCATTAGAGATAATTTGACTTCTTCTTTCCTATTTGGATGCCTTTTCTTTGTTTCTCTCGTCTGATTGCTCTGACTAGGGCTTCCAGTACTGTGTTGAAAAGGAGTGGTAATAGTAGGCATCCTTGTCTTGTTCTAGTTCTCAAAGGAAATGATTCCAGCTTCCATTCAGTCTGATGTTGGCTGTGGGTGTGTCATAGATGACTCTAATTATTTTGGGGTATGTTCCTTTAATGCCAAATCTGTTCAGGATTTTTATCATGAAGAGATGTTGAAATTTATTGAAGGCTTTTTCTGTATCTATAAAAATGATCATGTAGTTTTTTATTCTGTTTATATGGTGAATCACATTTATTAATTAAAGTATGTTGAACCAACCTTGCATACCAGAAAAAAAAAGCCTACTTGATCATGGGAAATTAACTTTTGATATGCTGCTGGATTTTGTTTGCTAGTATTTTGTTGAGCATTTTTGCATCCACATTTATCAGAGATGTTGGACTAAAGTTTTCTTTTTTGTTATGTCTCTGCCAGATTTTTATGTCAGGATGATGCATGCTTTATAGAATGATATAGAGAGAAGCACCTTCCCCTCAAGTTTTTGGAAAAGTTTCAGTAGGATTGGTATCACTTCTTTGTACATCTGGTAAAATTAATCAGTAATCCATCTGGTCCAGGGATCTTTTTGGTTGACAGATTTTTTTTTTTAAATTACTGTTTCAATTTCTGAACTTCTTACTGGTCCATTCAGGTTCTCACTTTCTTTCTGATTCAATCTTGGGAGGCTGTATGTTTCTAGAAATTTGTCCGTTTCCTCTAGATTTTCTAATTTATATGCAGAGAGGTGTTCATATTCCTGTCTGAGGATCAAAATCTCACATATCAGTACTAACTCTAAATGTAAATGGTCTAAACTTCCCACTTAAAAGACATAGAGTGGGCCAGGTGTGGTGGCTCATGCCTGTCATCCCAGCACTTTGGAAGGTCGATGCAGGTGGGTTACTTGAAATTGGGAGTTTGAGATCTGCTTGGCCAACATGGTAAAAACCCTGTTTCTACTAAAGATACAAAGATTAGCCAGGTATGGTCACATGCATCTGTAATCCCAGCTATTCAGGAGACTGAGGCAGGAGAAGTACTTAAATCCAGGAGGCAGAGGTTGCAGTGAGCCGAGATCATGCCACTGTACCACTTCAGCCTGGGGGACTCCATATCATTAAAAAAAAATACATATAGTGGCAAGCTAAATAAAAAAGCAAGACCTAACTGTCTGCTGTTTTTAAGAGACACATCTCACAAGTGATGACACTCAGGCTCAAAGAAAGAAGATAAAAGAAGATCTACCAACCAAATGAAAAACAAAAACAAAAAAGAGAGGGAGTTATTATTTTATCAGATAAAATAGATTTTAAATGAACAAAAACGAGAAAGGACAAAGAAGAGTACCACATAATAATAAAGGGTTCAATTTAACCAGAAGATTTCACTATTCTAAATATATGTCCACGCAACATAGCAGCACTCAGATTCATAAAACAAGTTGTTCTTTACCTATGAAAACACTTAGCCACACAAAATAGCAGGGGCTTTAATACCCCACTAACGGTATTAGATCATTGAGGCAGAAAGCTAACAAAGAAATTCTGAGTTTAAACTTGACATCTGACCATTCAGACCCTAATAGAAATCTACAGAGTACTATATCCAATATCCACAGAATATACAGTCTTCATATCCATACATCATACATATTCTGTGCTCAATCACATGGTTTGCTGTAAAGTAAATCTTAATAAATTAAAAAAATGAAAACCATATCAAGCACACGCTTGGTGCACAGTACGATACAAACTAGAAATCAATACTTCTAAGACTCTTAAAACTACACAAAAACATGGAAATTAAATGATTTGCTTCTGTATAACTGAAATTTATTCAAAGGTGAACAATAAAATTATTGCAGAAATAAAAAACAACTCTTTGAAATTAATAAAAATGGAGACTCATTTACCAAAATCTTTGGGATACAGCTAAGGCACTATTAAGAAGAACATTTATAGTGCTAAATGCCTTCATCAAGCGGCTGGAAATATCTCAAATTGATGACCTAATATTGCAACTAGAGGAACTAGAAAAAAACGAAACAATCCAATCCAAAGCAAGTAGAAGAGAAGAAATAACTGAAATCGGAGAAGAACTGAAGAAAATTAAGACCCATACTAAAGTCCATACAAAAGATCAATAAAACCAAGAGTTTGTTATTCAAAAGAATAAAACAAATTGATAGGCCATTAGCTAGATTAACAATAACAACAAAGAAAACAGAAGATTCAAATAAACACAATCAGAAATGACAAAAATGACATTATTACTGCTCCCACAGAAACTGGCTGTACTTTTATATTTTCCATTCAATTCTTTTTAATTTTCATCTCTCTTCTGAAATTACCTATCTAATCTTGCATGTAGTCTACCTTTTCCATAAACACCTCTAATATATTAATCATAGATATGTTAAGCTCCCTGTTGCATAATTACAATTCTGTGTCATATATCAGTCTTGTTCCAATAATTGTGTTGTCTTTTCAGACTGTGTTGTCTTGCCATTTTGCATGCCTTGCAATTTTTGGTTTCACAAATATAGGAAAATATATAATGAGGTACATATACTTTTAGTGTATACATTTATGTTAACCTACTTAGGAATGCTACATTTGAAGTATGTTATTGTTGTGGTCACTAGAAGCTCCAAATTACCCTAGCAACTTTGGGTTTTGATCTTTCTTTTGTGTAGCTCTCCCTGCTGTACCAGAGGCTTGTTAACATGATGGCTGGGTGTTCTTATGAAATTTCCATCTTTAGAGTGCACATTTGGCCTGAGTCTTGTGGGTTCTGCCTTCACAAGCATCCCTCTCCTGGTGGAATGGATATCCTCCAGGGTTCTCAGCCTTTGTTTTAGAAGTACTCTCCACTGAAGATTAAGGCTTTTATGTGTCCTTAAGTAATACAGGGATATGGAGGCTGGTTAGAGTTGCCTTCCATTAGCTGAGATGGAATTTTACCTATGCTTTCAGGTGGTGTCCTTTACCCTGCAGATTGAGCTTTTTGCTTCAAAAAAGAGAAAGGTCTGGATAGATTTTACAATGATTGCTTTCCACATTTTCCAAGTAGTACCAGAGGGGACCTTTCTTAAGTTTCTCTCTTATTCTGCCTATAAAAGTCTGAATAAAAATCCTGCAAAGTGGAGAAGAACTTTCCAAGGCTTCAGGCCCTGGGAGTTTCACACTTTCACTCTAGACAACCTATTCCTAAGAATTTTTAGTTATAGTTTCTACTGACTTACATGGCATCCAGTAGTAGCTTCTTTGCCAAGTAAGCAAATGCTTGGCTTCTATGTTTCCCTGGAGGTTTCTGTCTCTTTTCAGGATGGCCATTTGTCCTATGACATTAGCTCTTTAATGAGTTCATGAAAATTCATTAGTTTGCTGCATGTCCATCTTTTTTCTTTTGCTGTAAGGATAGTGAGATTTTTCAGCTCACTACGTGTTTATGCTGAAACTCAGGTCCTCAATCCATTTACTTCAAACCTATTTGAGCCTCATATTTAAAGTGGGTTTCCTTTGGGCAATATATAGTTCAATATTGCTTTTTAAACCCAACCTGATAATATCTGCCTTGTAATTGGGGTGTTTGGACAATTAATATTTCTTATTATTACTGATTAGGTTTAAATTTACCATCTTCCTGATTTTTTTCTTATCAGATCTTTTTGTTTGTTTGTTTTTCTTTTTTATTTTCTGCCTTCTTGTGACTTAATGCTTTTGGATGAATCTTGTGTTTATACTGATTCTATTTTATCTTCTTTGTTTGCTTGTTCAATATAACTGTTTTTAATTTTATTAATTGCTTTGGGATTCATATTCTACAGCTTTAACCTATCATTGTCTATACTCAAATGATAATATAGCAATTATATTACTTCACATATAAGAATCCTGTAATTATATTCTTCCATTTCTTCCCTCCTGGCCTTTGTGCTATGTTGCCATACATTTTACTTCTACATAGGTTATATATACATCTAGCAATTCAGTATTATTATTTTGTTTTAGTCAGTTAATTTTTAGAGATATTTAAATAATAAGATAAAATCACCTATGTTAATTTCTTTATGTAGATACAAGTTACCATTTAATATTTTCTTCTACTAGCTAAACTGGCTTCAACATGTTTGTGCAACAAGAACTCACTGTTGGTGAATTCTTTCATTCTTTAGTATTCTAAACAAGTCATGGTTTCACCTCATTTTTGGAAGCTACTTTTTTCCAGGTATAAGATTCTCAGATGACAAGTTTTTCTTTTTTCCCTTTTGGTGCTTTAAAGATGTGGTTTATTGTCTTTCTTTTTTTTTTTTTTTTTTTTGCATTGTTCAGAAACAGAAAGCTGCTACCATTCTTACTTTGTTGCTTTGTATGTAACATTTCCTTTTCTATGGCTGCTTTTACATTTTAACCTTTATCAATTTTTTTTTTTTTGAGATGGAGTCTCGTCTCGCCCCATCACCAGGCTGGAGTGCAGTGGCACGATCTTGGCTCACTGCAACCTCCACTTCCTGGGTTCAAGTGATTCTCCTGCCTCAGTCTCCTGAGTAGCTGGGACTATGGGTGCCTGCCACCATGCCCAGCTAATTTTTGTATTTTTAGTAGAGACAAGGTTTCACCATGTTGGCCAGTATGGTATTGATCTCTTGACCTTGTGATCTGCCTGTCTTGGCCTCCCACAGTGCTGGGATTATAGGTGTGAACCACCGTGCCCGGCCAACCAATTTGATTGAGAAATGTCTTGGCATTATGCGTTTGACTTTCCTTGTTCTTCAGGGTCATTGAGCCTTTTGAATTTATGGGTTCATAATATTCATTACACTTAAAACAATTAATAATCTTTTAATCAAATATTTTTGTCTCTCCTCAGTCCTCTATTCCAGTTTATAACATAAATTGGGATATATATTGAAATATGTGTGTGTGTGCACGTGCATGTGTGTGTGTGTGTGTGTGGAGTCATTTAAAGTTGTCTCAGAGCTCACTAATACTGTTCATTATTTTGGGAGCATTTTGTCCTCTGTTTTATTTCAGATTGTTCTATTTCTATGTCTTTAAGTTCATAAATTTATTTACTTGCAGTGTTTAATATTTTGCTATCCTATCTAGTATTTTTGTTGTAGTTTTTATCTCATACATTGTGATTTTCATCTCTAGAAGTTTAATCTGGTTCATTTTCATACCTTTGCTTAACTTTTTGAACATATGGAATCCAGTTAAGTGCCTTTTAATATCATTGTTTGCTATTTCTAACATCTGTGTCAGTTCTGGATGGGTTTCAATAGAGTGACTTCTGTCCTCATTATTTGTCATATTTTCTTGCTTTTTTCATGTGTGTGAATTTTCAATTGAATGTAACTGTTAACTTTTATGACGTTAGATGTGTGTGATGCTTGTATTCCTGTTCATAGCCTTGTCCTTTATTGTGGGCTGAGTTAGCTTACTTGGAATTAATTTGATTCTTTCTGTAAAGAGTATTAAGCTTTGTTCTGATCAGCAGCTAAGATATTTGTGGTTCATTTTATTCCTCTCCGGCTTGCTTTTAAGCTGAGAGAAAGCATATCTAATGTAGTCTTTAGTGATTTTTTTTTCTTACTCAGATGTGCCAATTAGTTGTCACTAGTAAATGTGATCAGTGACAAGAGAACATAATACTGTGATTATCTGGAATCCCCATCCTGTATAAATTCTGGAAACCATTCAGGGCTCAGGTCCACAAGCCTTCTTTACCTAACCTCATGGAGGTTCACTCTTCATGTACACTTCTTATTAGTCAGCAAAGACTTAGGGAACATTTATAAGAATTTTTAGTGCCCCTTTTTTTAGAGCTTGCTCTTCTTTTGAAGTCCGCCTTATGAAGTCTAGCCACCTCAGACACTTTTAATTCTGTGTTCTGTTTGGAATTTCCCTTCCTGCTCCAAGGTTGAGAATGTTAAGTTGGGACAAATATAGGGCCCATCACATTCACTTTTTTTCTCTTACAAAAGATTACATTTCTGTGCTGTGGCTTCCTAAAAGTCTGTAAACAGTGGTTTTATGTATTCTGACCAGTTTTTAAAATTAAGTTAGTAGAGTAAGTCTGGTGTTTGTTACTCCATCATAGCCACAAGTGGGTGTTAAAAAACAAAGGCAATCTGTAACATTATGCTTGTCCAGAGCTATTTTCCAGTGGTAGACGGTGGTTGCCTCATACTTATCATAGGGCCTAGAGTGTGGGAGAGTTCCTCTTCATTTCCTTCTTCACTCTCAGGCCTAGGCAAGTCCTCCGTAGCTGACTTTTCACAGCACATCTCTTAGCACTCTTATTTCTTCCTCAGGGGTAGATGTCAGCCACTATACATACAGTGAATGCCAGGGAGTGAGAGTGTTTTCCTTGAATTTCTTATTCTGTCCTTAGTCTTAGAGCCAGTACAGTGTGTCTTAGAGGAGGTCTCTCTAAATTTTTACTGCCCTACATCCAGCCTTTCTCATGAGCACTTGGTGATGGCTCAGGATCCCAAATGGACACAGATTGCAGACACCTGTCTGTGTATCTGAGGGCTTTTAAACTACTAGGCAAGCTTACAATTGGCCTTTAAATATGTGTTAAAAGTTCAGCTGCTTTCTTTCTGAAGTAGTCCAACCTTACCCTTGAGGGATATATTCCAAGACCCTCGGTGGTTGCCTGAAACCTTAGCTAGTACTGAACCCTATATATATACTATGATTTTTTTCTATATATGGACATCAATAATAAGGTTTAATTTATAAATTAGGCACAGTAAGAGACTAAAAATAATTAATGATAAAATAGAACAATTATACTAATATAATAAAAAGTATGTGAATGTGGTCTTTCTTTCTCAAAATAGCTGATTGCACTGGATCATGGGCAGCTGAACCAGAGAGAGTGCAACCACACATAAGGAAGGAGTACTGGGCCTGTTTCTGTGGCAACTTCCTTCTACGTCAGCTCTGCCAAAGATGAAACTCTTGTATGTCTTTGTTTTTTTCCCAGTAGGGCCTTTTTTCTTGGTTTGAGTTCATTTGGTTATTTTGTTACATCACCTCTCTAATGGGCTTAAAATAATCATGATTTTGTAAGATATCCAACTTGTTCTTGTCAGAGTGGCAATGATTTTCTTTGGTAAAATTCCACATGTTAAATGGAAGCAGAATCCCCTCAATCACTCTCTTCACTCTACTGTCATTAACTCATCATCTTGTCAATCTCTACTCCAAAGGCATGCCTTGGGGACTTTTTTTTTTCATTTTGCCTCCCCAGATCACAAGAAGACTATTTATTAATTTATTCATTAATTCAACACATTTTGTTGAGTACTGAGGCTCTAAGAATGTGTGATACTGTTCAACATAAATACATAGGTGATTCCAATCAATATTAAACACTATAATTAAGGAATTTCTGAGTACTAAAGAACACTGTAGAGCTTGATGGCAACATCTTATAATCCAAGACATGATATGCTGGATGTGAGTGTAAAAGGCAAATACATGTAAACCAACATCTGAGTAGGAATTACTCAGGTGAAGAAGGAGTGGGTGGTGTCCCAGAATATCTAAAAGCATTGTCAAAGTGTGTGAGAAAAAAGATGGGTTTTTCAGGAGAGAAATTAAATGTGGTTAGAGGAAAGCACATTTAAGAAAGGAGAGGAGGAAAGAGTAGCAAAAAGTGTAGCTAATTTATAACCATGGGCCAAATTATGAAAGGGTGATTAAACTAAGTTAAAAAGTTTGGGCTTTAGCAACAGAAGGGGTACTTGACTCTTGGTGATAGCACCATGTTTCTTTTTGTCTGCTTGTTATTCTTCCCTATTCCTTGTCCTGCTTCTGATATGATTCCCTGATGGCTTTTAGTTCAGAAAGAATACTTTAAATCTGAGAAAACACATCACAGCCGTTCAAGTTGAGAAAAGAGTGTGTGGAAAATCATGGGAGAGTTAATATCTTCAAACAATCACTCAGTATAGTTGGAGGATGGGAAGGTTTTAGGTTAAAAGTGGGAAATACATTAGAGATAGCTCACAAAGAGACTTTATCATTATTATGACCATGAAAAAGAAAACATAAAGCAAAATTGGTTATTTTCATCATTTTTAAGTGTATATTTCAGTAGCATTATGTATATTCACACTGTTCTGTTACAAATCTCCACAACTGTTTTATCTTGCAAATCTGAAACTCTGTACTCATTACACAACAGCTCCTCTTTCATCCCTCCTCCCAGCTGCTGCTGACCAACATTCTATGTTCCGTTTCTATGAACCTGACTATGTTAGAGTCCACATGTGAGTGGGATCATACAGTATTTGTATTTTGTGACTGGCTTATTTTACTTGGCATAATGTCGTCAAAGTTCATTCATGCTGTGGCATATGATGGTATTTCTGGGACTTCTCCAACCTTTTCTGATTTCTTCCTCCTCCTTTAATCTGTCTGCAGAGCTGTAAATATAACATGATGCTCACCTCTTGTTTTCAGTAGCTTCCAAACTTTGACACAGATCCAGTCCATTTCCCATATCAGGTAAGAGAAAAACCGTTCCCTTAGGTAGTTCCCAGACAAGCCAGAATGTTGAATGTATGGTCTACATTTTTCATCCTGAGGTTGAAGTCTCAGTACACGAAGTGTCTTCCTAGTTGTTATACTCTATCCCACATGGGGTAAGGAGCATGAAGGACATGCCAAATGGACAAATGTATTTGTTTATTTATTAACCATTTTTTGCTGGAATCCCTTCTTGGTTAACAATAGCATGGGTGCTACAGCTTCTCCGTTAAACTCTAGAGTTCTCACAGTGACATTCTGGCCCTTACATTGCTGTTAGTGTCTCCATGGGAGGGGAAAAAACCCGACAGCTTCCTGGTTTGCTGTCTTGATGACTTCCCCAGAAGAACTGTTGTATCGTCGTAAAAAGTTGAATTTTGGTCTTGTAAAAATAAAGGATAAGTTCCTACAGAATGAAGTATAAAGATTCAATCACAGTTGAAAAGTGAGACTTCTGGTGCTATACTCAATTTGTGGATGAAAATGTTAAGAAAAGTAAATGACTTTCCAAAGTTGGCCAGTGTGTAATCTCCATATTCTCACTTCTATTCCTTTCACCACATGTTCTATGATAATCTAAATAATACTTTGTGTATACTAATTTTAATGAGTAGTCAAGAAACATTTAAGAAACTAAAGTTTTCATTACTTACTCAAAACACTTTTATTATGGTTATATGTTCAAATCACTAAATCTTTTAAAATTCACATCTTTAGAAATCCCTTGTTTATTGTAGATATATTTTTCGTTTTAAGATACATCTAATATATTTATTTATTTATTTTATTTAAAAAATACATCTAATGCCTCTCATTTTATTTCAACAAATTTGCTAACACCTTTGAGGACTTCCCCGTACTGATAGGTTTAATATTCCTTAGTGTTCATTACTAATAACTGAAAGACAAAGGTCTAGAATTCTAAAGTACTGACTTTGCATTACTTAGAGTTTGAACACATTTTATTTTAAGGACTCTTTCTGCACAGAGGTCCGGGAACTGGTGAACTTCCAGCAGGAGCAGGCGTTCAAGGACAAGACCCATATGCAGTGGCTCACCCTGCAGGCCCTAGAGGAAGAAGCTTCTCCAGGCTGAGGAGTCATCTCCTGCCCTGGAGGGGATCAGGAGAGTTGAGGAAAAACGAGGCCAACTAAAGGCTATTCCCCCAGACCACGGGAGGACGTGGGAGGATGCACCTTCAAACACTCAGATGCCTTAGAAACCCTCCGGAAAAAGACTCAGGGATTAGATTCCAGGTTCCAGCACGTGGAAGATGGAGTCTGTTCTGTGGAGACGACTTCTGTGCCCCAGGTTGAGCAGCTGCAGTGTGTCTTGTCCAAGAGCCAGGAGCAGACGCGGAGCCTGGTTGCCCTGCAGGGGCGCCTGGTGGCCCCGAGTCCTCGGAGACAGACAGGGATGACATGGTGGTGCAGTGAGGAGACTGGCCAGGCTCAGTTGGTGCTCCAGAGCACTGCAGATGAGATAAAGAGTGTGGGCAAGCTCCCAGCACCCACTGCCCAGCCAGGACCAAGCCCAGGATGCCCGTCTGCCCCTTTAGGACTTCCTGGACAGCCGTTCTTCTCTAGACAACCTGAAATCCTCAGCCAGCCTAGTGCAATTGGACTTGAAAATGCTTAGAACTGCCAGGGACAAGTTTGCTTATGTACCTAACCACAAGAGAAACCAACGAGAACAGCCTGGAATCAGCCAAGGGTTTACTAGATGACCTGAGAAGTAATCTGGATGGGCTGTTTGTAAAGGTTGCAGAGATCTATGAAAAGGTCTCCGTGAATTGTGTGCGCAGGGCATGGATTTAAAATACAATTTCTTATGACCATAAAATGTGTTGTTTTCTCCCACGTAGTCTCCCTCCTCAATTCCTTGTTCCCTCTGAAAGAGTGGCAGATACCATCTGAACACCAAGGCTTGTATTTTGTGCTCAATTAATTGATTGACTCCTTCTTCCATGGTGCCTATCCTTTCTCAGTCAGCCAACCTAATAGCCTTGAGTTAGTTATGTGAGCAACTGAGGGGAGGGGAAGTGGAGAGAATTACAACAAGCTTCACTGGTCCCACTTTGGTGGAAGTATCACCTTGGAGAAGAATCCCAGAACAGGCCGCGGGTGGTGGCTCACACCTGTAATCCCAGTACTTTGGGAGGTTGGGGTGGGTGGATCAACTGAGGTCAGCAGTTTGAGAGCAGGCTGGCCAACAAGGTGAAATCCAATCTCTACTAAAAATACAAAAATTAGCTGGGCATGGTGGCGGAGGTCTGTAATCCCAGCTACTCTAGAGACTTAGGCAGGAGAATCGTTTGAACCCGGGCGGTGGAGGTTCCAGTGAGCTGAGACTGCGCCATTGTACTCCAGTCCAGGCAACAAGAACGAAAACCCATCTCAAACAAAAACAAAGTATCCCAGAACAAGACCAGCCATATAATGCAGCCCAAGACAAAGAGTTAACACTTAAGAATCCAGGAGCAAGAAAGCAAACTAGTTTAGAGATGAGTGTGCGACAGACCATCTTATCCTGAACTACTAGAGGAAGGTGACACTTGAAAGGTGAAAAGGCAAAAATGTAGCAGTATGATAATCAAGTCTTCCCTTGCATAGCATTTAAAATCTGAATGTCAAATTCATATGCATACTTTAATTTGAACTTTATAGGAATTTGGTGTGATATAGGTAGAGCAAACCATATTACTAGTTTCTCAATGAGTAACATCCCAGTGTGAGAGGTCATGTTCTTAGTCCAAGGTCACATAGCTAATAAGAGGTGGAATCTGGCTTACATCTAGGTTTCCTGAATCTTTTTTAGTTTATTTTTCATAATAATTAAAACACATATAAACCATATGTGTCTAAAGAACACTTCTGCAGTCACCCTTGCTTCTAACCCGAAATGGGATGTGTTTGGCAGTATTTGGCTATCATTGACTTGATGTGATTCTTTAAGACCTTCCTGGTGGTGACTGAGCAGTGCCAGCTGAACACCCAAATTCAGAAGAGGAATCGAGCCACCAAAAAAGAAGTTGAATCTTGATTTACTAAAACTGCAATTACACTTAAGATGCCATTTCTGTGCACATTGGATATCTCTCAAGGTATTTTCAACTGCCATCAAAATATGTATGTGTGTTTTCTTGCCTTGAAAAATGATGACTCTGCTAAATGTAATTCAGTAAAGATCTCTAATCATTGCCAGTTTGACAGATATGAATCAAAATAAACTTCTTCTGGAGGAAGTAAGTTGCTCAATGATTCAGTAAGCTGATCTTTGAAATGTGCTTCTGGTAGTCTATGAATATGATGCTATGCCTGGATGACACCTTAGATTTCCACTTGGCCACTTGCAAAGATTAATGACCAGTGTCCCAGACAAGAAAGAAAAATTGTACTGATTCTGGATAAATGCATAGCACATCTTATAGTTTCCCTAAATAGCACTTAAGGTTTTTTTTTCCTCCTTGTGTGAAAGCTATATTTTTACTCCTACCAATAAATTAGAGCATATTCTAGACTTCCAAAGGGTATTAAGAAAAATATAATGTACTTTGTTAAGCTATATTTTGTCTCGGTAAACCCCAATCCCCATGCCTTTTGTTACAAGTTGGGTCACCATCTTGCATTTCAAATTGTTTGACCCTGTACAACGGGATATATTTGACAAATGTACTCTTAACACATTTTTTAGAAACAATTCCAGAATGCAAATCTTAAATTTATTGATTGCAGAAGAATAAAACTATTTAAAACTTTTTAGGCACTGTGAAGACTAAGTGCCATTCTATGAAACCTAGCAGTGTTTTTACCACTGTTATATATTTTAAAGAATTATGTATTTTAAGCTGAATAGGCAAAATAATTTTATGTAATCTGACCCTCAATTGCTAGCTCCAGGAGACTAGCTGTGATTAAAATTATTTTCTACTGATTTTAGTTATTGGACTATAGTGGGCATCATCTATGTGAATTTTAATAAAATGCTGATAACGACATGGCTAGTCCAAATGATACAACCTAATTCTGCTTGTGACAATATGTGAACCATTCATAAGGTTGACAAAATGTAGACTCTACGGAATATAATTTCCTTCCTGTTCACAGCCAAACTAAACTACTGCATGCTAATGAACCTTACACTAAGGAAGTCCAGATGGCTGAAATAATAGTTTCATTTATGCAAAGAAATAAGGAGATTTTAAGTTGGCTGTCTTTGTTAAATCTGAATTAACTTTTCTTTATAAAGAAACTTTCACCCAAATTAAATAAACTCTGGATGGTAGTTGATTACTTAAAAGTCAAATCCTATTGATGCTAATTGTAAGAAAATATTTTTAAATACCTGCTGTAACAAATATAATTGATCATTTTCTTATAGTATTTTTTAGTTTATAGAGTAATTTAAAATCTATTGTTTATATAAATATGAACAGCAAGATTCTTGAAGGTAGAAACTCTCATTTTAAAAAAAGTTTCTTGTGATAGAAAATGGAACATTTGGCCAGGTGCGGTGGCTCACACCTGTAATCCCAGCATTTTGGGAGGCCAAGGCGGGCAGATCACCTAAGATTAGGAGTTTGAGACCAACCTGGTCAACATAGCAAAACCCTGTCTCTACTAAAAATACAAAAAATTAGCCAGGCGTGGCAGTGCATGCCTGTAATCCCAGCTACTCAGGAGGCTGAGGCAGGAGAACTGCTTGAACCCAGGAGGCGGGAGGCGGAGGTTGCAGTGAGCCAAGATTGCACCACAGCACTCCAGCCTGGGCAACAAGAGTGAAACTCCATCTCAAAAAGAAAAAAAAAAGGGATATTGTGCGTTTGCATTCAATGAATGCTGTGGAGTGGATAAACTGGTGAAGACTAGTGCTCAAAGTTCGTATATAATAAGATGTAGAAATAGCTTCACTTTTGAAATGCAATCCTTTTTTTTTCCTTAGGAGGATTCATATATTAATAGCAGTATCTCTTTCAACATAAAAGCAGAAATAAATGTACAGTCTTGAATTATTTTCAGAGTAAAAACCACTAAAACTTGTGTGTGTGTGTGTGTGCACACTTTTCTTTCTTCCATTTAATTGGATAAATCATTGTCTTAAAACGATGTCTTCCTCTCTTTGTGTTAACATTCGTGCTCAGGAAAAGCTAGCAAAAGTCTAACATTTAAAATAATGCATCATTTAAGTGAATTGGTATTCAGATAACTGTCAAATGGAGAAACACAAAAACTCTTTTACAAAGAATTAGAAGATGGATTTTGGTTATAACAAAGTTTCATAATTGAGAAAGAAGACAGTAGAAGATGTCTATGTCAAATTTATAAAGGTCAATTTATACAAACATTTTTGAGGCAAAAGAAAACTAACTTTCTGTGTCATGGCTTTGGGAGATAAGGTTTGTTTTCTTCACTTGCATTATGAAGAATTATTTTTATTTTATTCATTTGTACAAATTTATGGGGTACATAACGTTTTGTTACATGTACATAATGTGTAGTAGTCAAGTCATGGTATTTAGGGTGTCCATCCCCCAAGTCAATATATTTTTGTTAACCATGGTCATCCTGCTCTGCTAGCAAACATTAGAAATATTTCTTCTGAGTAATTGTATGTTTGTACCCTTTAACCCACCTTTGCTCATCTTCTCCTCTCTCCCAACTCACCCTTCTCATTTTCTATTGTCTTTCTCTCCACTTTCTACCTCCATATGATCCAATTTTTAGGCTCCTACATAAAAGTGAGAACATATGATATTTGTCTTTTTGTGCCTGGCTTATTTCACTTGACATAATGACCTCGTGTTCCTTCTATGTTGCTGTAAATAACATAATTTCATTCTTCTTTATGGCTGAGTAATATGCCATTGTGTAAATATGTGACATTTATCCATTCATCTATTTATTTTAATTGAAATAAAAATTTGATTTCTTTTCCAAAATCAACATTTTAGAACTCTCTGAATTAAGACTTCATAATTATATTTGTTGTAGTCATTTTATTCGAAGAGGCATAAACTTTTATTTCTTACTGTTGTCAGTCCCTGCCAACCCCAGCCCAACATTAGCTGGTGGTGAAATTGTTATCCTAGAGAATAGCCTCTGAGCTTGCCTGAAACCCATTTGCTAGTAGACTCCTAAGAACATTACTTACGTAACTAGCAGACAGTATCAATCTTGCCTCCCTAGGAAATTTGCTTGATGGAACTCTCTGGACTCCTCTGTACTGACTGACTTTCATGAAGGTATCATCAGTTTTTCCCAGTTGTGAGGTGCTGCATGGTTTTCCACAGATTTCTAGTTCCAGGGAGCTGGGTTCTACAGTACTTGGCTGGGACCCTGATAAATCCCTTCATTCTTGCAAACTTCCTATTCCCAGAGCAGAACTCTGATATTCCATCCTATCCAGGGCCTAGGGTCCCATTTCAAACCTGGTAGATTGCCTGGAAATCTAACATCTTCCTCTCCTAACAGCACTTTAAGCATTATAACTGATGAGAGATGCTTGTAATTATAGTTCAGCCTGAAGATAGGACTTTGAAAACTATGGTCAACAACCTGTATTTTTATTTTGGTTTTTGCTTTTGATCTACGATGCAAAGCTGGAGGCATAGAATATACTCACAGAGAGGGCCCACTTTGGCTCCATCAGTTACCATTTCCTTAGTAAATTGACATCCACACTAGGGTTCCTAATCCTGGAGGAGGAACAGCTGTAGTGAGCAGATTTACAGCTGTAAGATGAAGTGGGTCAACTGCAGGATGTACTATCATACTTTGAATATCAATATTCCATATCTAAACAGAGAAGCAGTGAAAGAGAAGAACTAGTAAGTTATCTAAGAGGATTCATTGTCAAACTTTTCCTTTATCTCATTACCTTTGCTCTTTTTCCAATTAGGAACAAGAAATAAAAAAGAAAAGACATTTAAAGCAGGAGCCAAAATGATGGCAGGTGTCCCTGACCAACCTGGGTCCTCTGCCAGAGTCAGATAGAGGTGACTCATTGCCAGTTTGGGAAGCTATTATGGGTTGGGGAAATCTCAGGGTATAGTCTCTTCCATGAGGTGGCTTTCTATACTGCCTGAAATTGCTTTAATGGCTTTAAGACTAAGGTAGTGAAAGACAGGGAGAACATTCTGTTTTATTTTGATATCTGGTCTCAAGCCTGCATTTATTGCTCTAAGGCTAGCTCCATTCACATTCAAAAACCCCTGGCAATAATCCATTCTTTTATTTGACAGTTTAAGCTAGATCCATTCTGGTGAATTACTCCTGAAACCTACAATAAGAATACAGTGTACATACAGTATAAATGGGCCAGCACAACATGGTCCATTGCTTCTTAATGTTAATCCTCTATGTCTAGCTATAATAGGTACTTAGCAGTACAACCTCTGAAAATGATTTGTATCATATCATTTTTGCTTATTGCGCAAGAGTAGCTTATGCATTTATGTTGTATACTTATGAGTCCAACTCCTGTAGGCAGATTTTCAGCTTTTGAACCACAAGGAGGAGAGCATCTTAATTTTATTGTTTTTGCTAATGTTGTTAACAGCTCTCCTGGCAATAGCTTTTATGAGAATAACTGCTTTCTAACAAAAATTTCCTGTTAGCATACTCCTGCAAAACTCTACATCAGATCAAAATAAACCAAATTTGTCTCCTGCTTGATACGACACCTCCTCTGCAGTCTTATTTCGATCTTATTGGATCTCTCAGGACAGGCCCTTGTTTTTTCAGTAAGCACCCTGCTTCAGCGGACTTAGTCAAAACTTTCATACAATTACATTTAACATCCAGTAACCTTTAATGCATGCAAAAATGCATTCCGTAAGAAAGTGACAAATCTTTGCCTCTATTATCTTTCATTTTTTTTTTCTGAGGCAGAAAGCTGGTCCAGGTATTTTTTCCTTTACCCTGTCTCGTATTGCTCTTTGTTACTTTCTTTGACTTCATAACACATCCAATTATCTACCAATGAAAAAATTGAAGAAACATGAATTCTTTCCAACAGGTATAGAAGAAGAAAAATTTTACCCTGTGTATTATTTTCTTTAATTCTGACAAATGTAGACAGCATCTCATTGAATGTGCAGCATTTCTGTTGCCCTACGTATTTTCAGCTGTCCTTGAATTCTTTGTTTTTCTTCCTTTTATTTTTGGAAGTTGCTAGTCATGTTCTTTTTGAAATACTGTTCATGATTCATTTTTCAAACCTATAAAGAAAAGTCATGTCAACTTTTGCCTTTTATACATTACAGAGAGGGATTTAAAGATGAGATATTCATAAAGTGTTTAATAATAAATTTTCTCTTACTACAAAATCAATTCATCAAACTTAGAGGTTTGTTTTAAGTACATAAATGAAAATAACCCCCAAATGAGCAGTCATAAACTTCAGAGAATATAAAGTAACGTTAAGTCCCAGAAACAATAAAAGGATGAATATAATATGGCTAATAAAGTGCAGATATCTTAAAACTGATAGGAATACAAAAAAAAGGAGTAAAAAAATCAACACATATTAGGCATAAGTGAAAGGCAGAACAGTCCACAGAAGCCCCTAGTGCGTACTAGTGAGAGATCATTTAAACCAAATGAGTGCAATATTTTTGAGGGTTGCAATAGGGGGTCGCTGTAGAAAAATAAGTCACAGTCTCTTGGTACTTCCATCATTCCCTAATTTTGAGCAAAGTGCCTTTGAAAGTAGAACTACATAAAAGCAAAGAAACCTCAGTGGAGCAATATTTCCTATTGAGAAGTGCTCCACATGAAATGGGACTTCTTTGGCTTCTTCCAGTGGAATTCAAGTAAGGAAGAAGGCAGACTCTCTTTAGGAAGCACTGTTAACATATTAGGTTGTCCCAACACGTGGATCCCAAGCACAACCAGTGTGTTGGTATAAAAGTGGAAGCTTGTAAAGTATATCTTTATAATGTGAAATAATATATAATAGTCAAAACATTGTGTCTTAACGTGGAAGTATTAGTTTAGAAGTACATAAACCGTTTATTATATAATGTTAAAATATTTGACCTAATAATTGTGAAAAGAAGGCAACCTGAGAATAATCCTTGTTGGAAACAATAGCTGTATGGAGTTCTGTGCTGAAAGTTAATTTATTAAACATTCCATGTTATAGAACATAAATGAAAATACACTCACACACAAATTCCTAATTTAGAGTTTATTATTAGTATTTTGCCATAGTCACTTCCCTGCTTCAAATAGCTTGCAAAGTAATGATATTTTGAATGACAGTGTTGTCTTTTTAGAGTTGGGTGGACAGTATCAATTTATTAGAACACAATTGTTGTTATTTATAAATGTGATCTTGTTACTTATTACTCTCTTCAAGAGGCTTGTTGTATCTATTTACGTCTCTTTTGTGTTTTTTTCCAACTCTGGATATCTTTTTATCAACATAGCCTAAAGTAATTCAGTTGTAAGCATTTAAAGATTTAAACTTTAATGGCAAAATACTCGGAACCCTTTGGAAATCATGTTGAATAAACATCACACTTTCCTAACACTTAGCGGTTATTGATGTTAAAGTACTATGCCATTAATGAAAGATTATAAATCAAAGTACTTGCAGAGGAGAGGAGAAATAAAATTAGAAAATAGTCTCAGTAGGATGAATTATTAAATTAAAATATCATCTTAAAATATAATGGATTCTATTTTCATTAGAACTTCCAATGACAAATCAGATTTTCTTTCTCTTATTAAAATTGTTGGACTGTATTAAAGATGCACTTTCTCAAAATATTCAGAAGCCAAGAGAAGAACTAGGACTATGTAATTCTGACACTTAATAGACCATTAACAGCCTTCTCCTCCTATTGCCATGTGCCTTGACCTTGCTCAACTGTGTCATCTTACCTAATCAATTCTCTTCTTTTAGCATCATGCCCAGTCATATTGGTTTCTCTTCATTTCCATGATCACAACTAGCCTGTACTCTGTCAGATTCTTTGAAATTGAATTTTTTTCTACTTTGAATTATCTTTCTTCAGCTATTTGAATAGATGGCTATTTTCATTCTTCATATCTTCATTCAATACGTCCCTCACGGTGGCATATTTCTTCCAAATAAGGCCACCTATTATTATTCCATTATTCCATTCCTCTTCTTGCATGCAATTCCTCCTATTTAATTCCAACAGGTGAACTCTATTTTACTTCCTTTTGAATCTGGGCTGGTCTCAAGATGGGTGGATCTTACAACTCTCTTTGGCTCATTGAATGCAGCAGAAGTGTCACCTGAGAATTCCTAGCTTAAACCTTAAGAAGACATGTAGCTCTTGCTTTGGCTCTTTTGGGATTCGGACTCCACATTTTGTTAAAAACTTGACACCTTCACATAGTCAAGGAAAAAGAGAACAGCCTCTTTTGGTAACTTCAATGGATCAGAGGGTTATTTTTTTCCAGGAGACACAAGAAAATAGTTTCTCTATTCTAACACCAATTGGCTGATATACCCATCTCTGAACCAATTGCTATGGGTATGAAAAAGAGCCTCATCTATTGTCTTAATGCAATTGAGGTGCAAGAGAATGTGTTTCATTTTAGGAGAATGTAAAACTAACAAGAGATGTATTAGAAGGGGCTAAGTTATGCCCATATCCTCAAGATTTTGTTTTTGGCAGTTTAATTCATAAATCCTGGCAAATGTTTACCCATATTTATCACCTAGAGATTTGTTATTTACTATTTCTTCTGCCTCAGGCTTTTGACTCAATGCCAGTACAATTTGTAAATCTGGATATGGATTTCTTGGAAATTTGAATTCCTTATTTAACTTATTTGTAGTAGTTTTCTTTAAGATAATATTTTTTTCTGTGGTAGGTATGCTTTAGGTTGTATCTTTCCATGTTTTTATCTCTAGTATCTAACCCATTCTTGCACATAGTAGGAGCATATCTATTTGTTTTGAGAAAATAAGATCATTTTAAGGGCTACACTTTTTCTTTAATAAAGTAAAGTACACACACACACACACACACACATATATATATATATATATATATATATATATATATATATATATACACACATACCAGTTTAAAGGCATGGAAATACTCCTAAAAGACAGGATATTTTACAGAAAGTTTTTCAATAAATCTAAGGTTCCAGAAATAGACATCTTTTCCATTAATACCACTTCATCTCTGGGTTCAGTAAGTTCAATAAGTCTTCAGAATGTGAGAGGGAACATGATGAAATTTTCAAGAATATATGGGACAGAATTTGTGCCCTATTTATTTTGCAGTGTTCAAGGGTAAATGTAATACTCTCTGGATGTTGTTTGGGAGCTCGAAAATCCCCCAAATTAAATTTATGTTACAAGTGTATTGTATTCCTTTGGAGATCACTAATATTGGTCCATCTCTAATTTTTCTTCTTTCTTTTTCTTTTACAATAAAGTTCAAAACCCTAAGATTATGACAGTGTTGGTATCTACTGGCTTGAAGCACTCTAAGGAGGCATTTCAGTGGCACAAGTCATTGTATGCCATTAGGAGTCAGTGGACAAACTGAGTTGTCACAAACTATTGTAAAACAATAAAAAACCTCAATGACCTGGTTCTTGAGCTTCCTTTCTTGTCATCATTATTCTTTATCCTGCTTTATTTTTTATTCCTTAAAACAAATTTAATACACTTTTTATTTTGGAATAATTTTGTACTTACACAAAAGTTGCAAAGATAATCCAGAGAGTTCTTGTATACCCCTTATCCACTTTTGCAAAATTTTAACATCTCACATTACAGTTCATTTATTAAAACTAAGAAACTGGCATTCCTATGCTGTTGTTATCTAAATTCCAGAATTTATTTGGATTTTTCTACGTTTTCCATTCATGTGCTCTTTTTTTTCCAGGATGAAATACAACATATCCCATTGCATTTAGCTGCCATATTTCTCCTTTCTTTTCTTCTCTGTTCCTTCTTGTCTTTTGCTTCACTTAACTCTTTATTGCCTCTCAATTACAGCATTATTTATGATACTGTCTAAGTTTCCTCAGCACCTTTTTTTCTCCTTAACTATCTGCAGTCTAGTTTTGTTCCCAGGTGCTTCACTTTTACTGTTTATTCCCTCAGTTATTTAATGAACATATACTATGTGCCAGACCCTGTGCTCAACATTATTTACAATGATGAGCAAGGCAAAGTCTTGAATACAGAGAGCTTACAACCCAGGTTCTTCTTAGGTTTCCAACGTTAATATAATAGTCTTTACTTACCCAAGTCATCTTTCTTGACGTTGGCTTCTTTTGATCATTTTGCTCAACGTCTTCTGAAAACTTCTTGTTCTTGATGTCAGTTGTATTCTGATAAAGAGGAACTCTCAAATAAAGTGACTGGCTTCAACATGAACCCTATGGAGTCAGTCTTACGACTTTATAATTTCAACTTTTCTTCTTGTAATTATGTTGCCCTTTGTTCTTTTTCTTTCTTCTGAGGGACAGTCAACAGTTTTCTCTAGGCTGATGATTCACAAATATATCAAACTCATCTTTAGTGTTCTATTTCCATTTTATCATTGGTTCCTTGGTTCCTCAACATATATTTCCCATTCTCTCCAAACCAATTTTCTAGTAGCTTTGCTAACCTTACTTTATTTGAGTATTGTTTATTTAAACTTGCTTTATTAATCTACAGTGAGGATATGTAGATTGTGACTATGGGCAATGAAATTTGTATTTTAGTTATATTTTACTCATTTGGAAATAATATCATTAATTTTTCTATTTTTTTCTTTCATAATAAACAGTATGTATTAGTTCGCTTTCATGCTGCCAATAAAGACAAACCCAAAGCTGGGAACAAAAACAGGTTTAATTGGATTTACAGTTCCACATAGTTGGGGAGGCCTCAGAATCATGGCTGAAGGTGAAAGGCACTTCTTACATGGCAGTGGCAAGAGAAAAAACTGAGAAAGAACCAAAGCAGAAATCCTTTATAGAACCATCAGATCTTGTGAGACTTATTCACTATCACACAAATAGCACAGGAAATACTAGCCCCCATGATTCATTTACTTCCCCCTAGGTCCCTCCCACAATCCATGGGAATTCTGGAAGCTACAATTCAAGTTGAGATTTGGGTGGGGACATAGCCAAACCATATCACAGTAAATTAGAACCTACTTTTGTTTTCATTTACATTGTGTTTTTTCTCTTTATTTACATTGTAAATGGTTGCAGTACAGAAGATAATTTAATTATATTCACATGGGGATTTTAAAAATAAAATTTTTATTTTAGATCAATTTTAGGTTTTCAGAAATAATTTGTGAAGCTAGGGTAGATAGTTCTCATATACTCCACCCCTGCAGTTTCCCTTAGTATTAACATCTTACATTAGTATGGTATCTTTGTTACAACCAATAAAATTAATTATTATTAAAGTTCATACTATATTTAGGTTTCCTTGGTTTTCATTTAATGTCCTTTTTCCATTCCATGGATCACTGCCAAGATAGCACATTAGGTTTAATCATCATATCTGTTTAGACTCTTCTTGTTTGTGACAACTTCTCGGACTTTTCTTGTTTTAGATGCCTTGGCAGTTTTAAGCAGTACTAGTCAGCTATTTTGTCCAATGCCCTTTAATTTTGAATTTTATGGTTTTCTCACGATTATGCTGTGAAGAAAGACCACAGAGGCAAACTGCCATTTTAACCAAATTCTGTCAAAGACACATAGTATCAGTATGACTTTTCACTGTTGATATTGAGCATGGTCACCTAACTAAGGTAGTATTCTTCAGGTTTCTAAATTTATTTGTTTCTTCCTTCCCATTCTGTATTCTTTGGATGTCACTGAATAGCTCACACATAAAGAGTGGAGTTTATTTACATAAATCATTTGGAATTATTCTGCACAGGAGATTTGACATTCTCCCTCATTTGCTTATTTATTTAATCTTTTTATTTGTATCAATGTGAACTCATGGATATTTATTTTATAATTTGGATAGCAAACCAATGTCACTTTATTTCTTTGCTCAAGTTGTTTCATTTTTGGCTATTATTTTAGTTGGCTCCTGTGTCTCTTTGACATACCCCAATCATTCTGAGATTTTTTTGTGTGTGTGACATTTTATTACTTTCTGGCACTATAATACTCCATGCTTAGTTTACTTTTTTTTTGATCCCAGTCCTAGAATCATTTTTTTTTTAAGAATCTCTGGTTTCTTTTTTCTTTTCTTTTGAGAATGGCATTAGAAAGCAAGACATGGGTGTAATCAGTCATTTTTGAAAATGATTTCTTCATTGTTTTCTCTTTCCTGGCAATATTAGTGCCACCTCCTTAGACTGTGGTCCAGCATATGATATTTGTGGATGTTCATATTTCCTTGCTAACAACTGCTAAAATGATGTTTCCAAAATTTTTTCAAGCATTTCAATGAGTACTTACATACATATCATCACACACATTGCCTTTGTGACCAGTGCTAAGCTTTTTTTCTTTGAATTTTTTTCATTTTTATTTTTTTTATTTGTTAAAATTTATTAATTATACTTTAAGTTCTGAGGTACATGTGCAGATCATGCAGGTTTGTTACATAGGTATATACGTGTCATGGTGGTGGTTTACCATATCCATCGCCCCATCATCTAAAGAATGTGTATCATTTGGTCCTGTTGTACTTATTAAATTTTATTCTCTATCTTTCTAAATACCCAACCTGTTTTCTAGTTAGGCTGACCCTTTTGCAGTCTCTCATAAGAACAATGCTCATTCTTGTTTCTGCTTTTTAAATATAATTTTCTTATGTAGGATTTTCTCACTTTCACATTTAATTCCAGACTCACAGACTCATATCCATATATTAATTATCAGATTTTGTTAGAGTAATTTGAATATACTTAGACGTCACCAGCTTGTCTGTACAAATGAGGTCACATTAATATGTGTGCCCAACTATAATTGGCTGACTTTTACTCCTACATGTAAAGTGTCTACTTTTAAAGTTTTTTTTTTTTTGTCTCCCCTATAGACTCTCAAGAAGTCCTCAACCTATAACATTAATACATTTAGCTTCTTGGGATGCTTCCTCTTCCAGGGAAGTGTTTTAATCTCTGATCAGGACTGCTACTAAACATTTTCCTGTGTAATGGATCATCAAGCACCTAGCTCCAGCACTGGCCCTTTTAGAGTCATGCCACAGCTGGGTTTCTCGGGCTTTTAGGTGTTGTAGTTTATACACTGGCTGAGATGAAGGGTATGATATATTAGAATTAATAATACAATAGTTCCCCCTTATCCTCAAGGGATACATTCCAAGATCTCCAGTGGATGCCTGAAACCATGGATAGTACTGAACCCTACATATACTATGATTTTCCTATACATATATACTTTAAAAAGTTTAGGGACAGCAAGAGATGAACAACAATTAGTAACAAAATAGGACAGTTATAACAATGTTATGTGAATGTGGTCTCTGTCTTTCAAAATATCTCATTGTACTGTGTCCACATAGTTTTGAACTGTAGTGACCAGCAGCAAATGAAACCATGGAAGGTGAAACTGAAAATAAGGAGAACCTGTGGTAATGTGAAGCCCTTGTATAAGTTAAATTTGATCAGTAAAAATTTTCATCATTCAAGGAAAGCTTATTTATAATGGGTCTTGTGACAGAGGTGTGAGCAGGGTCTTAGGGAGGAGGCACAGTAGTTAAGGAACCTAGAACAGCAGCAGAGGGGCTGCTACGGCATCAAGGGTAGCCAAAGACACAAAGCATTAGAGTCCCGTCAAGCAGGCTGCTTGAGTGCAGCTGTGGCTTTGAGAGAGAGATGACCAGCATGAGGCAGTCTCTCAGGGAAGAAATAAATGATTTGCAGGATAAAGACATTAGACTCAGAACAATAGAGAATGGAGTAACTGAAAGTTCACATTCTCCTCTCTTTCTCTGACTGTTTCTGGAGTCCACATTGGCTGGCTGAAGACAACAGGAAGGGAGAGGAAATGATTATCATGTTAATCTATACAGGTGAGCCTCAGAGAAGCAAGAGGATGGAGAAGGGCAGAGAATGGCTCGAGAGCAGAAAATGGACATACAAGTCACACAGCCACACTTGACTATTCATATCTGTTATATATTGAGCAATCAGATTTTTTTCTTTTAATGCTAAATGACAATTGTCATAATTAGCCACAAATATCAGGGTGTTGTAAAGACTGAATTTTATTTCAATATCCTTGAAAATTGAGAGAAAATAAAATTATCCCTTAATAAAAACAATCATGCCTTGCACTTTGCATAATACTTTATAATTTTAAGTACTTTTGCATACATAGTCTCATTTCATAGACATTAATGAAATAAATAATATATTTTGTATTGTATCCTGGGAACTGTAAGGTATTCTGTTTTATTGATTTGCAGGACAGACCCCTGCAAGTAGTGATCAACATCTCAAGTGGTGATTCCGAAGTGATCATCCTCACAGCAGATAAGGACAATGAGATAAAGTTAGGTTATCTAAGTTGCCAATAGTAACTGGATATAAACACAGAAACTTCCCTTAAAACCAATATACATGTGGCTTTTGATATGTACAATAAACATTGATTGAATAATTAATGAGAGCTAATAGAGTTATTTTGCATAAGAAAGGCTTTAAGAGTATAAGGTGACATGATTTGAATTCTTTTAAGTAAATAATTTAGCAATGGGACAATAGTCTTAGTTCAGCACTCTTTTCATTATTTCTCTTTCTAAGAAAGATTAATAATCATAATTAGTTCATGTTTCAAGATCTTGTTAGAGCTAATGCAAAAAAATCAAATATAGGTAGCTAATTGTAAAAAGGCATATTCTAGTTGTTATTAACTGCATACAAATATGGAATCGAACTTACTCCATTTAGAAATGCTTGATCGGTTGTTGATGTCAGAGTCCTCTGGCAATGCCTCCAAATTTCCTGTGATGGTGAATGCTCATAACATCACTTTTATATCACTTATATCACTTGCTTTCCTTAGAGAGTGAGAGGTGGCACTACCAGGTAACACAGGTATCTACAGCTGCAGAATCTGTGATGTTCTGATGCACTATGTTTTTTAATATTCTACTTGGGCAAAATACTTTCAACCATTTCTGTCAGGGCTGTTGTTGATCTAAAGTTTTTAATCTTCAGCCTGAACACAGTTTGAATTTATATTTGGGACATATGTTCTTTACTTTTTAATATTCTCTGTTGTCCTCTAGCCCAGTATTGTTAAGATTCATCTGTGTCCCTTAAAAGAAATGTGTACATTGAATTCTTTACCCTTAGTATATTTTTAAAAATTTACCTATTTCAATACATTATGTCTTTATTTTTTAAAAAATACAAATACATTTGTTTTATTTATCTCACTTATTACATATTTCAAAATAGTGATATGAAATTACCTTGTCTTGAAAATGAGTGTTCTATAAGATAAAAGTTCATTTTTGTATTGTAAACCTTCCTCTCCTGGTTCTACCTTACACTGAGAAAGCTTACATGTGCATGTCTGAACACGAAACTTACATGCCCAGTATCTTTCCATACCTCTGGCTCCTTGTATTTACTGCTGAATGCATCAGTGATATGAACATCCCTCAAAGAATAGACTTTGGGGATTAGTGTGTACTTGTCCTATATGCAGGTTTGGGATTGTATGGTTCTCATACAATCTAGAAAGGGATGAGTAAATTTCAAGTGGGCTTATTACTTTGACTTACAAATGTTTTACCCTGTGGGGAAGGGTACACTCAGAAGAGAATTCAAACCAAAGTCAAAATACCCAAAGATTAAGGATCAGGTCCGGTCAGGAACTAAGACTCTTCTTGGGTCTACTGGTGAACTGGCATTCAGAGTTCATTAAGAATTTCTGCATCACAAATAAATCAAGAAGTCTATATTTTCTTCATCTAGAACAAGAATTCAATAGAAGACTTTAAAATGTGTATGTCCATTCATTTGTTATTTTTATACTTTTAAAAATTAAAAAAAATATATTATTACCAAAAATAGAAACTGGATTTCTACTAATGAGTGTCACTGTCTTTATATAACACAGAAGGTGAAAATAACATTACATTTGATCTTTTAATGTATCTTTTCCATTGCTTTAAAAAAAATTTTATTAGTTAAATAGTTCTACTGAGCTATATTTGATACACAAAAACCTGCACATGTTTAATACATACTGTTTGATGAGTCTGGACATAGATATAGGTCCATAAAACCATGACCACAATCAAGGTAATGCATATCATCGCCTCCAAAAATTCCTTGTGGTCTGTCTTATATATTTTTATTTTTTTCTGATTAGAATACTTAACTTGAGATATACCCTCTTACCAAAAATTTTAAGAGCACAAGACAGTATTGTTAACTATAGGCGCTACAACTTACTCATCTTGTATAGCTGAAACATTTTACCTATTGCACAGACACTCCCCATTTCCTCTTCCCTGCCAGTGATTTCTTAGATATGATATCAAAAACATAGACAATAAAAGCACAAATAAACAAGTGAGACTGCATTAAAATAAAAATCTTTTTTTATTTCAAGGGAAACAATCCACAGAATAAAGGCAACCTACAGAATGTAAGATGGCTTTTGTAAACCATAGACTTGATAAGTTAATTACAAAATGTATAAGGAATTCCTAAAACTCAATAGAATAAAAAAACAACAATACAAAACGTATTTGAAAATCTAAGAGAAATGGGTAACTTCCTAGAAACACACAAGCTATCAAGACTAAATCATGAAGAAATAGAAATCTGAACAGAACTCTAAAGAAGAAAGAGATTGAATCAGAATCAAAAATATCCCAACAAAGAAAAGCCCCGCAGTAAGTGGCTTCACTGGAGAATTCTACCAAACAATTAAACAATTAACACCAATTTTTCTTAAACTCTTTCAAAAAATTGAAAACAGGGAATACTTACAAATTCATTTTATAAGGCCAGCATTACCAAAGCCAAAGATATCACAAGAAAAGAAAACTATAAACCAATCACTCTGATAGATACAGGTGCAAATCTCAATAAAATATTAACAGAAGATATTCAACAGCACCTTAAGAGGATCATACCCCATGACCAAGTGGAATTTATTCCTGGAATGCAAGAATGGTTTAATGCAAACAAATCAAATAATGTAATAAACCACATTAAAAGGATAAAAACTACATGATTATCTCAAAATATGCAAAAAAGAATTTGACAAAAATCAACACCTTCATAATAAAAACACTCAACAAACCAGGTCTAGAAGGAATTTAACATAATAATGGCCATAGATGACAAGCTCACAGCTAACATCATCCCCAAAAGCAAAAAACTAAAAATTTTTCTCTAAGATCAGAAGTTGCACAAGGATGCCCACTATAACCACTTTTATTCAACATAGTTCTGGATGACTTACTAGAACAATGAGGCAAGAAAAAGAAATGAAAGTCATATAAATCAGGAATAAAGTAAAATTACCTGTTTTCACATGACCTGATCTTATATGTGGAAAACCCTAAAGATTTCACACAAAAAAACAATTAGAACTAATAAACAAATTCAAGTAAATTGCATAATTCAAAATCAACATACAAAAATCAGTTGCATTTCTATACACTGACAACACACTATCTAAAAAGGAATTAAGACAATTCTACTTACAGTAGTATAGAAAAGAATAAAATCCATAGAAGTAAACTTAACGGAGGAAGCTCATGTATAGAAAGAATCAATTTCATGGTAATGGCCATACAGCCCAAAGCAACTTACAGATTAAGTGCTCTTCCTATCAACCAACCTGTGACATCCTTCACAGAACTATAAAAAACTATTTTAAAATGCATATGGAATGAAAAAGACCCCAAATAGCCAAGGTAATCCTAAGCAAAAAGAACAAAGCTGGAGGCATCATGCTACCTGACATCAAACTATACTGCAAGGTTACAGTAATCGAAACAACATGGTACTGGCACAAAAAAAGACACAGATCAATGGAACAGAGTAGAGAACCCCCAAATAAGGCCACATACCTACAACCATCTGGTCTTCAACAAAGCTGACAAAAACACGTGATAGGGAAAGAATTTTCCATTTAATAAATGGTACTGGGATAAATGGCTAGCCATATGAGGAAGACTAAAATTGGACACCTTCCTTACACCATATACAAAAATAAACTCAAGATGGATTAAAGGCTTACATATAAAACCCCAAACTATAAAAATCGTGGAAGATAACTTAGGCAATACCATCCTGGAAATAGGAACAGGCAAAGATTTTATGACAAAGACACCAAAAGCAATTGCAACAAAAACAAAAATTGACAAATGGGACCTATTTGAACTAAAGAGTTTCTGCACAGCAAAATAAACTATCAAGAGTAAACAGAAAACCTACAGAATGGGAGAAATATTTGCAAACTATACATCTGACAAAGGTCTAATATCCAGCATCTATAAGGAACTTAAATTTACAAGAAAAAAAAAACAACCCCATGAAAAAGTGGGCACAGGATTGTGAACAGACACTTTTCCAAATAATAAATACCTGCAGCCAACAAGCATTATATATATATCTTCTTTTGAGAATTGTCTGTTCATGTTGTTTGCCTAGTTTTTAATGG
>CAUYLG010058344.1:0-33987 GCA_963573385.1 Cacajao melanocephalus
GCCACCTGAACCCCAGAACTGTACCAGGGATGCTGCCAGCCAGTTGAACCCCAGAACTGCACCACGGATGCTGCCAGCCACCCAAACGCCAGAACTGCACCAGACACGCTGCCAGCCACCCGAACCCCAGAACTGCACCAGGGATGCTGCCAGCCACCTGAACCCCAGAACTCCATCAGACGTGCTGCCAGCCACCCAAACCCCAGAACTGCACCAGGGATGCTGCCAACATCGGGATGCACCCTAACCCCAGAACTGCACCAGACACGCTGCCAGCCACCTGAACCCCAGAACTGCACCACGGATGCTGCCAGCCACCCAAATGCCAGAACTGCACCAGACACGGTGCCAGCCACTGGAACCCCAGAACTGCATCAGGGATGCTGCCAGCCAGTTGAACCCCAGAACTCCACCAGACACGCTGCCAGCCACCAGAACCCCAGTACTGCACCAGGGATGTTGCCAACCACCTGAACCCCAGAACTGCACCGGACACGCTGCCAGCCACCTGAACCCCAGAACTGCACCACGGATGCTGCCAGCCTCCCAAACGCCAGAACTGCACCAGACACGCTGCCAGCCACTGGAACTCCAGAACTGCACCAGACGCTGCCAGCCACTGGAACCCCAGAACTGCACCAGGGATGCTGCCAGCCACCTGAACCCCAGAACTCCACCAGACACGCTGCCAGCCACCGGAACCCCAGTACTGCACCAGGGATGCTGCCAACTACCCAAACCCCAGAACTGCACCAGACACGCTGCCAGCCACCTGAACCCCAGAACTGCACCACGGATGCTGCCAGCCACCCAAATGCCAGAACTGCACCAGACACGCTGCCAGCCACCTGAACCCCAGAACTGCACCACGGATGCTGCCAGCCACCCAAATGCCAGAACTGCACCAGACACGCTGCCAGCCACTGGAACCCCAGAACTGCACCAGATGCTGCCAGCCACTGGAACCCCAGAACTGCACCAGGGATGCTGCCAGCCACCCGAACCCAGAACTGCACCACGGATGCTGCCAGCTACCCGAACCCAGAACTGCACCAGGGATGCTGCCAGCTACCCGAACCCCAGAACTCCACCAGACATGCTGCCAGCCACCTGAACCCCAGAACTGTACCAGGGATGCTGCCAGCCAGTTGAACCCCAGAACTGCACCACGGATGCTGCCAGCCACCCAAACGCCAGAACTGCACCAGACACGCTGCCAGCCACCCGAACCCCAGAACTGCACCACAGATGCTGCCAGCCACCCGAACCCAGAACTGCACCATGGATGCTGCCAGCCACCCGAACCCAGAACTACGGCAGACACCCTGCCAGCCACCTGAACCCCAGTAGTACTCTGGTGTACCCCTCTCTCAGCCTCTTTGTCCTATAGCTCAGTGGTCCCAACATTTTCTGCCCCAGGGACCAGTTTTATGGAAGACAATTTTTCCACGGATGCAGGTGGGGGAAATGAAACTTTCGCCCCAGATCATCAGGTGTTAGATTCTCATAAGGAGCGCCCTCCTAGATCCCTCACATGCACAGCTCGCAATAGGGTTCTCGCTCCAAGGAGAATGTACCGCTGCCGCTGACCTGGCAGAAGGTGGAATTCAGTGGGAATGCTCGCCCCGCCACTCACCTCCTGCCTTGCGGCCGGGTTACCCGATTTGCTGGCCAGGCCACCTACCGTTGCCTTCTGAGCCTCCTGACCACAGCACTTCCCGACCCCTCACCCCCAGTCCCCGGCCTGGGATGTGGGGAGAAGAACTGGGCATGGGGAGCCCGCCCAGCCACTGTGAGCGATTGACCCCTCTGGAGACAGCAGCTTCTCCACAGCTTCAGCGAGGGTCTGCAGCTGCCCCCAGATCATGAAGACTACCCTTCCTCTCCTTGGACTGCCTTGAAAAGAAACTGTTAAAACGTGGGCTCCCCAACCCTTAGAATTCCACTGTCCTCAGAATTTGAGGAATTCCCAAATTCCTCAAACTAAAAGTGGCCTCAGAGCTCAGGCCAGATCATGCCTCTGCTCGAAGCCCCCAGGGGCAGGGCCTCTCCTGCTGACCTTGGACATCCATCTAGGTGAGGCTCCGGGGGGCAGCTGGGAGGCCCGGGAGCCCAGCCAGGGCAGCGTCCTCGGCTGCTCTTTTCTGCCTTTGGCAGGAGCCCCTGCCCCACTTGCACAGGGGCTTCACAAGGTGTGTTAAACTTCCTGGCAGGAAATGGTTTCTTCTGTATCTAGCACCAAGATTCCCACAGGCCATGCAGCAAAGGCACAGCAAGGGACGGCACTCTCCCCGCCCTGACCCCAGACCAGCTAAGAGGCTGCGTCGACACCGTAGCAACACCAATTAGGGCCCAATTCTGGTACTTCTCTGCCTCCCCTACCGGCATCCCTCCAGCCAGGAAGGTTCCAGAAACGAAGGCCCCATCATGGGGCAAGGAGTCGTGCCTGTACCCCTTATTAGCTCCTCAGCTTGTTCATCACCAGGAGCCCTTCTGGGTGGGGGACACCCTTCATGAGCCCTGTCTCGGACCCTCCTTGTCTTTCAGAGAACGCAGCCAGGGACGGCAGCAGCCGTGCTGGTCTGCTATCTCAGGAAGAGGGGCTCAGGCCTCTCCACCCAGTGTCCTGGGACAGCACCTGGACATGCAGGGACCTCTGCCTCCTGCCCCAACATGAGAGACAGCCCAGCACTCTCTCTTGTTCCCTCAAAAGCAAAGGTGACCCTGCCCCCGCCCCCCACACACTGCGGGCGCAGGCCAGGAGCGCTGGCAGCAGGCAGCCAGAGGGCTGAGGGTTTCCCTCCGGTCTGGTGCCAGGTGGTGTGTGGGGAGGAGGGGCTGCTGGGGAAGGTCCCCCACCACAGGCAGCAGCAGGGCCGTGGGTCACCACCCTGTCCTCCCAGGCTCAGTTCCTCAGGACACAACAGGGAGCAGAAGGTAGCCAGGTCAAACCGCAGAGCACTTCCTGGCCTCCGGTGAGGCTGCTTGGAAAGGAGGGTGTGGACCCGGCCCAGCAGATGACACGATTCATTTATTCATTCAAAGCCGGTTCCCAGCGCCTTTCACACCAGCCCGGCAGGACTGGATGAGGGTGACCTGCCCTTCCCTTCCCGGGCCTCCACCCTCCCAGCAGGAATCTCACTGAGCCACAGCCGGATGGTAGAAAAGTGAACTGGCCAAATTTATTTGCGGTGAGCGTGTTAATGCAAAAACAAGGTATCAAGATTATAAAATATGTGCCTACAAAGAATCAGCGAAATAAATACATAGATATTAGATAGTCCAATAACTTAAGGCGCCCGCGCTGCGGGGCGAGGATCCGCGCGCGCGGCGAGGCGTTCTGCTGCTGCAGGGTTGGCGAGCGCGCGCTGCGTCGGGACCCCGGTCCGGCTCGTCCACTGTGCGGCCCTGTGGAAAAAGGACTGGGTCAGGGAGCTGCGCCAGGGCCGGTCGGGGTCCAGCCTGAGGGGCCCCGAGACCCTGGCGCGAGGGGAGCAGCGCGATCGCGGGGCGCCGGGTCCCCAAAGAGCTACAGCGTCCCGCCCCGCCCCTCGCCGTCGGGCGTGGAAGTGGCTTTTCCCCAAGGCCCCCGACCCGGCTGTCGGGCGCGGGCCGGCACTCACCGCGGCGGGCTCATGGCGTGCGGGGCTGGGGCTGCGGGGAGGGGCCCGAGGGCTCCGAGGGCTCGGAGGGCTTGGAGGGCTCGGAGGGCGCCGCGGCCTCGGCGGCCTCGGCGAGTGCGGCGAGTGCGGCGGGCGCGGGGCGCTCCTGACGGCTGCGAAAGCCCTGCAGGGCGCGGCGGTTCTGGAAGTCGATGAGCGCCAGCGCGATGGCCGCGTTCCAGCAGCTCTCGCCCGCGCAGCGGAAGTCGATCTCCTTGCGGTCGGTGGTGACGATCGTGAAGTACACGTACTTGCCCGTGCGCTCCACGCAGTCCACCTTCAGCAGCGAGTGGAAGCGCAGCTCCTTGGGGCGCGCGCGGGGGCTGGCGGGGAACAGGCTCAGGCGGTCGGAGGTGAGCACGCCGCGCTTCTTCTTCCATAGCTGGAAGAGGCTGTCGCTGCGCTTCTCCAGCTCGCCCTCGCGCAGCACCTCGTCCGGGGACTTCATGGCGGGCCGGGTTCGAGACTGGGGGCGGCAACACGGCGGCGGCGAGGGCGGTGGCGGCGCCGGCTCAGCGCCTCGTGGCCCCGGCGCGGCCTTTATAGCGCCCCTCCCCGCCCCGCCCCGTCGGTCCCGCCCCGGTCCGCCCCGGCCCTCGAGCCACCGCGCCCGCCGGTGCCCTGCGCGCCCCGGGCCATCCCCTCCCCAGCTGGTCCGGGCCCGCACGTCGCGTCCGAGCCCTGGTCAGTTCCCGGCCGCCCCCTCCGGTCTCAGAAGCCCCCGCTCCTCTTGCCCGCGATGCCTCAGTGGTCCGACCCCGTGGGGTGACTCGAGGTCCCGCCCCGCCCGGGCGCTCTCCCGCACCGTCTGGCAGGCCGGCTCCGCGGAGGAATGCGCTGCAGCCAGCCCTGCCCGCGGTGACTCACGCTGGGGAGCCCCGGGAAGCACCCGCAGACCCGGGGTCGGCCCACAGTGGGGAGACAGCAGAACCCCAACTCCGCCCTCCATGCACCCGAGAGCCAGCCCTGCCGTTCTAGGGCTCCTGGGGCAGGAGGGTCGAGGTCCCCTTCCTTCCTCTCAAGCCCTGTCGGTTCCGTCCTCTTGGGTGGCGGGGTGGGGGCGGGGGGTCTTCCCATGGACACTTTGCGGAACCAAGCTCCCAGCTCGCCACCCACGGGCTGCGCCCGGAACGACCTCCTCTCTTAGCCTCGGTCTTCCCTTCTGTGAAATGGGAACAGTAGCTTCTGCTGGGTTGGGTAACACGTGGAAAGGGCTGGAACAGCAACCCATAAAGCTCGGTCAATGGGAGGGGAAGAGGAAGGCCGCTCTCCTCCCTGCGCCCTCGTGGTGTCCCGAACTGGGGGACGGACTGCTCCGACCGCGCCCACGACCCGGACCGGAGTCCCAGGAGCCGAGGGGTCCGGGCTGGGCCTCGACGCCCGCTCTGTGGGATCAGCCTGGGGGCGAGGGTCGGCGGGGGCGGCTGAGTCATCGCTTTCCAGCTGGGTAGACCGGCGTTTTATTTACCCTCTTCCTTTAAAGAGTTTAATAGACAGGAAGCGAAAGCCGGCTCTTCCCGGGTTCCCAGGGGTGGGGGTGGAGCCGGCCGAGAGGACCCCGGGACCCCGGCTGCTCCAGGGCCCCCACCTCCCCAGCTCTGCCCTGGGAAGGTTACAGCTGGAAGTCCCGCCTCTGGGGTCGGAATTGGCCTCAATGGTGGAGCCCACGCAAAATGAAAACGAGAGTCCCCCGATTCAAAATTTACTTAAAATGTCAAGGCAGTGGCCGTAGAGCTTAAAACCCAGACCTGGGACCAGCCCTGCCTCTGCTGGCCCTTCAGTGTCACTGTGAGGGATAAAGAGGCGGCTGGCTCAGAGGAGCCCCCGGACCAGGTGCTGGGAATGGCATGCAGGTGGCAGCTGCCCGGTGGTCCCACCTGTGTGACCAGGGGTCCTGGCTGTGGGCAGGGGAGTTGTGTGGAAGGGCAGCGCCGGCAGAGGGCAGGGTTGGGCTGTGCCAGGCACTTCCCTTCCTCCCAGCCCCGCCTGAGGGAGACACCTGCCTGAGACCTGCAGGTCAACACTGCCCCCTACCTGACGGCTGTCCTTCAGCGGGGCAGGGATCCTGTGGGTGAGGGAGCAGCAGGTAGGGCGGGTGGGTGAGGGAGACCGGTCTTTGGCAGGGAGAGGCTGCAGGAGGGATTCGGACTCTGGTGTTTCTTCTTTCGCTGCCGCCTGGCGCTGGCCTGCTGGGCAGTGGGGCCTGGGCAAGTGGTGCCTTTGGGCTGTGGAAGAGCAGAACCAGCCAGCGGCAGAGTGATCTGTCACTGCCCGAAGGAGCCACCATGACGTGCAGGTGCCCAGGCCCACCAGCCTGCCCATCCCACCCAGGCGCCAGCCTGTGGAACCTCGGCTCCAGGAAGACCCCCTACACTCGGCCTTGCTTAAGCACCTATTGTGTGCCTGCAGGCCTGGCTGGTGCTGGGACCCCAAAGGAGGGGAGAGGAGTCCCTCTAACCCTCAGAGGCACAGCAGGTACATGAGGATGGGGATGGGAGGTCAGGGGTACTGGGGGCCGGGAGGACAGCTGGGAGGACTTTGTGGGGAGGGCGTGCCCCGGAAGGTCTCCAAGGAGACCTTGAAGGGCCAGTCATGCCTGCATGCCACCACTGTGCCCAGCCTCCACCTAACCCAGAGAACCCCTCAAAGTGGGCATTCCAGCCCCCATTCCACAGAGGAAGAAACTGGTTCAAGATGGAGAGGGCCTTGGGGAAGGGACAGAGGACAGACAGGAGCAGAGCAGAGGCTGGGAGAAATGAGGGGAGAAAAAGGGTTTGGAAACCAGGTGAGGCCAGGTGAGGTGAGCTCCCCAGCCCCGCCCAGCTCCCCTCTTGGCTGTACCCCAGTGGCCCTCTCAGGGGAGGTTGGGAAACTCATTCCCCCGAGGGCAGGTCTTGTAACCCAGGGTGGTGCTCCGGCAGGTGGGGCAGGAGCTGGGAGGCCAGAAGGTAGGGGTGGGCAGCTTCAATTCAGAGGCCCTGCCCTCCTGGCCTCCCTAGGAGCCTTCCTGCCCCTTCAGCCCCTCTCTGCTATTTCCTTCACGGATGATGTCAATACCTGGGGGCTGTGGGGGTGGATGGCCCTTTGGAGGCTGCTGGAAATCAGGTCCAAGCCCTGGAGGGGAGCAGATGGCCAAGGCCGGGCCTCCCCAGGCAGCTTCTCTGCCCACAGTCCCTGCCCCAGGGGCTCAATCGTAGTGGCCCTGGCCTTCCCAGCAGCGGCTAGACACCCTGGGCCCCTGCTTGGCCGAACCAGCCTGAACCTGGTTGCGAATGTGGGCGCTGGAGGGAGCCCACTCCCAAGCCCAACCAGCCCTGGACCAGCAGGTGACTTCAGGAGCCCCCAGGGCGTCTCTATGTTCATGGGCAAAAATAACCTACAGCCTCAGGAGGTGAGAGGGGCTTGGAGGAGGCCATGGCCACTTGGCAGGTACTTGCAGGCAGGGGCCAGAGCCAGCTCCCGGCTGCCCCCGTTCTCTCTGCGTCCACCATCCACCCGAGGGCTTGATCTCCACCACCACTCACGCTGCCCTCTGCCCCTCCGAGCCACCCAGCCTCCCTTGCCTGAGGCCTGAGCCTCACCTGGTCCCACCTGCGGCTGAGTGGTGCCCCCAGGAGGAGCAATAGCCGCAGCTGCAGATGAGGAAAGTTGGCTCAGAGGTACAGAGACTTGTCAGGGTCACATTGCCAAGGAGGGGCCCTATCCCCGGCCCCAGAGCAGGCCTGCCTGAGGGTGGCCTCTGGAGGATGAGGACTGTGATGCCCTGGGATGGGGGGAGGGGGGAGGCAGCAGCGTGCCGGCATAGGAACACCACACGAGGGTCTTTTGAGGAATGTCCCTCCTAGGGCCATTTGATAGGCAAGTGCCCGGAGCCTTCTCCAGCACGGCAGAGATCGGAACGCGATGTGGATTCGGCTGCACCCCCATGGGAGCTGCATCGTGAGTGGGTTCTGGGCCCCTCACATGCTGGAGACGGAGGAACCACAGGCCGGAGAGACGCCAGGGCCAGGCGCCCACAGGGCGGTCAGTGTGGCACTGCCCCACGCGCGCTCTGTGCGGTCATTTCTGCCTGTTGGGGCTGCTTTCTTGGGTTTGCAGAGAACACGGGGTGGGGGTTTTAGAGAGGTGGTGACTCACTCAGGTTCCACAGCGGCCAGTGGGGCCACATCCACCACTGCCTCGACGCTGCAGCGCCCTGCGGCCAAGGGCAGGAAACAGCCCTGATGTTCTGTGACTGCTTCTCAGGATGGGGAGGGGGCTCTGCCTGGAGTTGGTGCTGTCAGGCAGCATCAGTGCAAGCCAGGTTTACTAACATTTATCCGACGGGCCACATCCGAGATTCACGTGAGCCTGAGCCAAGGGACCCCACCCCCAGGCAGGCATTGGTGTCCAGTCTGGGTGCCCAAACATCTGGCCCGGGACACCGGCTGCCCTGTCCAGCTGCCTGGCCCCTTGGCACCAGAGCCCAGCTGTGTGAGGCTATCAGCAGCTGGGGCAAGATGCGGGCACCTCTCCGAAACTCCCCGAGTGAGGTCACTTCCTTGTGGTGACGAGGCCGGGCCCTCCAGGCACTTGCCCAACAAGCCTGGCCATCCTGCCAGCCTGTGAGGAAACTGTGTGTCACAGGGCCCGACCCAGGTGCCTGGGGCTAGGCACCGCCCTCTTGTGGGCAGGGTTGCTCAGGGACAGCCTTCTGAAGGGCCCACTGCTCTCAAGTTGGGAAGGCCCACCCCTTGCTCCTCTCACCTCCTCCAGGAAGCCCTCTGAGATTGCCGGGGCAAACTCTGAGGACTGCCTGCTGCCAACCACATACTGCCAGGCCGTGGGCCTCCAAGCCTCCACCCACATGAGCCTGGGGAGGCTGCGGGAAGACCCAGGCTGCCTGGAGCTGCAGCGCCCAAGCAGGGCACTGGTGCCACCTCACCTGAGCCCAATGTGGCCCATGCGCCAGGACCTGTGACTCAGGCCTGCCCTCGATCTGTCTCCTCCCATCCGCAGCCTGAAGAGTGAGAGTGCCCGTGGCAGGACCCACCTGGTTTTCAGGCACCTGCCGTCAGCCTGCCCTTGACCTGGCGATGTTCCCTGTTGCTGTGTCTCTTCCTGAGCTCTTCCGATGGAGTCTGACAGGCAGGTCCTGCTTTGCAAGGTGTTGGGGACTGAATGAGAAACCCAGAACACCCTTCTTCTTGGCCCCTGATGAGCTCCTATTTATCCCTCAGTACCCTACTCAGAAACTATTATCAGCTATTGTTAGCTTCTTTTTTTTAACACAGTGGCAATGTTTTCTTCTTTGGGACCCTCAGGGACCAGCCCAGACACTCAGGAAATGAATTTGAAAACTGGTAGCTAAAAAAGCATCCTAAGGCCGGGCTCAGTGGCTCACGCCTATGATTCCAGCAAGTTGGGAGGCCAAGGTAAGCAAATTGCTTGAGCCCAGAAGTTTGAGATCAGCCTGGGCAACATAGCAAGACCTCCCATCTCCACCAAAAAAAAAAAAAAAAAAAAAATGAGCCAGGCATGGTGGCGTGTGCATTATAGCCCCAACTATTTGGGAGGCTGAGATGGGAGGATCACTTCAGCCCGGGAGGTCCACTCCACTGCACTGCAGCCCGGGTGACAGAGCAAGACCCTGTCTCAAAAAATAAAGGTATCCACGTCATTGCCCAAAAGACTCCCTCTGCGCGGACCACAGAAGATGGCGCAGACTGTCAGCTTGCGCATAAGACCTGACGGCCCCCGGCTGCCTCGGGTGACTGGGAGTCAGGAGCACCAAGCTGAGGGGGCCTGTGAGGCAGACTGGGGCCTCCGTCAGGCTGGTGTCACCTCCACAGGGCTGCTTGTGGGTGGTCCTGGAGCCTCCAGAGGTTGGGAGATGGGGCCGGGACGCAGGAAGCTCAGGGGAGGGCCCTCCCAGCAGTCACTCACAGATGGAAAAGAGCAGCCGACAGGACCGCCCTGCGCCTGGCTTGCGGGGATGCCTCCAGAAGCTTGAAGGAGTGAACCAATGAACAAAGGAACAAACAAAATGCAGGAAGGGAGAGAGGGAGGATGGAGGTGGTGCATGCTTTGCACGGGACTCAGATTGCAGAGTCGGGGGGCAGCCTTCTCACAGCACAGAGACTGAGTCTGCTGCCCACTCTCCTGGCCTGACCTTCTCATTCGGCGGGTCTGGGGGAGCCCTGGGAGGTGTTATGTCATTCATTCTTTCCAACATTAAAAAATGGTTAAAAATAGGCCAGGCGCTGTGACTTGTGCCAGTAATCCAGTGCTTTGGGAGGCCCAGGCGAGAGAATTACTTGAAGACAGGAGTTCAAGACTAGCCTGGGGAAGACAGTAAGAACCCATCTCTAAAACAAAAACCTACCAAAAATAGTAACCTATTATTGATATAAAAAGTAAAAAAGGCTCAAATCATTTCAAAATTGATGCTGGGTGTGGTAGCTCATGCCTGTAATCCCAGCACCTTGGGAGGCCAAGGCAGGCAGATCATTTGCAGTCAGGACTTCGAGACCAGCCTGGCCAACATGGTGAAAACTCATCTCTACTAAAAATAGAAAAAATAGTAATAATAATTAGCCAGGCATGGTGGTATGTGCCTGTAATCCCAGTTACTTGGGAGGCTGAGGCAGGAGAATTGCTTGAACCTGGGAGGCGGAGGTTGCAGTGACCCAAGATTGCACCACTGTACTCTAGCCTGCGCCACAGAACAAGACTCCATCTCAAAAAAAAAAGAAAACAAATTTTTTGTTTGTTTGAGATGGCATCTTGCTTATTGCCCAGGATGGACAGCAGTGACACAATCTTGGCTCGCTGCAACCTCCACCTCCCAGGCTCAAGCGATCCGGTCACTTCAGCCTCATGAGTAGCTGGGAACACAGGCGCGCACCACCATGCCTAGCTCATTTTTTTTGTACTTTTATAGAAACAAGGTTTCGCCACGTTGCCCAGGCTGGTCCTGAACTCCTGAGCTCAAGCAATCTACCCATCTCAGCTTCCCAAAGTGCTGGGATTACAGGCATGAGCCACTGAGCCTTGCCCTTTTGTTATTTTTGAGACAGGGTCTTCCTCTGTCGCCCAGGCTGGAGTGCAGTGGCGCAATAATGGCTCACTGCAGCCTCGACCTCTTAGGCTCGTGAGCCTCCCACCTCAGCCTCCTGAGTAGCTGAGGCACGCACCACCACGCCTGGCTAATTGGTATATTTTTTGTAGTGAGGGGGTCTCACTGTTTCCCAAGCTGGTCTTGAATTTCTGGGCTCAAGCAATCCCCCTGCCACATCCTCCCAAAGTATTGGGGTTACAGGTGTGAGCCACTGTGCCTGGCCTCATCCTTTTTAAAAAAGCATTTATATTTCCTTTAACAAATTTTTTTTTTTTGAGATGGAGTCCCACTCTGTCATCCAGGCCAGAGTGTGGGGGCATAATCTCGGCTCACTGCAACCTCTGCCTCCCGGGTTCAAGCAATTCTCCTGCCTTAGCCTCCCAAATAGCTGAGATTACAGGCACCCACTGCCACACCCAGCTAACTTTTGTATTTTTAGTAGAGATGGGGTCTGATCATGTTGGCCAGGCTGCTCTCGATCTCCTGACCTCAAGTGATCTGCCCACCTAGGCCTCCCAAAGTGCTGGAATTACAGGTGTGAGCCACCGCGCCTGGCCTCCTTTAACGCTTAAATATGGGATTGCCCTGTGATCCAGCAATTCCACATTGCAGTCACATGCTCACAAGAACTAGAGTCGAGTCTCTCCGAGAGATCCACGCACACCCATGTTCTCAGCAGCACGACTCACAGCCGCCAAAAGGTAGAAGCCACCAAGTGTCGGGCGTCCACGGACGGATGGGCACACACGATGGGACCCACCCACGCAGTGGAACAGTCACAGCCTTAAAGTGGACGGGAATCCTCACACAGGCTACAACACAGACAGCTCCGAGGGCACCGTGCTGAGTGAAGTAAGCCCAACACAAAAGGACAAGGACTGAGTGATTCCAGTTGCACGAGGTCCCGAGAGTCGTTGGATTCAGACAGGCAGGAGGGCAGAGGCCAGCGCTGGAGGGGGGAATGGGAAGTCAGTGTTTAATGGGGACTGAGTTTCAATTTGGGGAGAGAAATTGTGGAGGCAGACGCCCAAGTGTGAACATGCTTAGCGGCACTGAATCGTGCACTTTAAAATGGTGAAGACGGCAGCTTTTGTGATGTGCCTGTACCACAGCTTTAAAAATGCACTTACATGTGAATATCCACGCATGCAGAGGCATGTTGTATCTCTTCCTGCGTCTGGGCCATTTCTCAGGAAGCCCCCCACCCACCCTCATTCTGTGGAATCCTCCATGTTTCAGCCACCCCTCGCGATGAATGGGCTTGGGCTAGGTACCCCGTTGCCATCATCATACACGGCACTGCCTTCTTGCACACCAGACGTGGCGCTGCTGGGCTAGCGGGGCCCTCGGATGTGTGGTGACTGCCGAGAGGGCCTCCAGTGGGGCTGTGCCTATCCACCCTCTCACCGAGGGCTGCAGTGCCAAGCTCCCCACGGCCAGGCCAATGGTGGGCGCTCTGTACTTTAAAAAAAACAGTCAACCTGGGCTGGGCACCATGACTCACGCCTGTAATCCAGCACTTTGGGAGGCCAAGGTGAGTGGATCACTTGGGTTCAGGAGTTTGAGACCAGCCTGGCCAACGTGGTAAAACTCTGTCTCCACTGAAAGTAGAAAAAATTAGTCAAGTGCGGTGGCATGTACCTGTCATCCCAGCTACTCGGGAGGCTGAGGCAGGAGAATTGCTCCGCCCTGGGAGGTGGAGGTTGCAGTGAACTGAGATCATGCCACCGCCCTCCAGCCTGGGCCATCCACAGAGTGAGATCCTGTCGAACCAAACCAAACCAAAACCAAAACCAATCTGGCGTCAAAACCTGGTGTCTTGTCTCCACGTACATGTCTCCGTCCCGGGATGGGGGCGGCCGTCTCTCCAGGTGTCTGCGGCCTTTGGCGTGGCTTCTTCCCCTCTTCATGTGCTTGGGTCTGTTTGAAAGACCCCTTTCACAGGCTGAATGGTGGCCCCCAATAAGACGTATCCACATCGTACTCCCCAAAACCCATGGATGTGACCTTTGATGAGTGAACCTGACCTCAGTGGCTAGGGTGTGAGGGAGAAGAGGCCCCTGTGAGCTAGAGCTCACTCTGGACTCCCCAGGTGGGCCCTGAGTGCCACCGTGTGTGCCTCACAAGGGAGAACCACGGAGAAGCAGGCACAGGGGGAGGGGCTCGTGAGATGGAGGCAGAGGTTGGAGGGAAGTGGCCGCAAGCCAAGGAATGCCTGGAACCCCAGATGATGAAGGGTCCCCATGTAAGATCTGGTGTTCTGGTTCTTGGGGGGGCAGCCCGAGACCCAGGGACGGCCTCAGGCCCTCGACGGCGGCCTCCAGGCTGGGGCAGCAGACGCTAGCGACTCTGGTCAGTGCCTGCACCCGAGGCCCCATCTCCACACGTCCCCTCTTGTCCTCCTGGCCCTGCACCCACCTTGCTCGGTGAGGCACTGTCCTCCTTCCTCGACTGGCTTCCAGCCAGGCAGGCACTGGTGAGGGCCAGTGTGGGCAGCCCTGCCATGCGCAGGGTCTGGGTTCTGAGGATGTGAGGCTTCTCCCCACATCTCAGATGCAGAAACTGAGACCTACGGAGATCTGGAAACTTGGTAGACACCACAGACTTCTTCAGGAGCCTGACAAGGGTGACCCGTGTGGCTCTGCCCTGAGTGGGGTCCTGGACAGATGCAGCTGCCCCATTTCTCCTGGGCTGGGCGGGGCCAGGCTGTTGGGTTGTCATGGAAAGTAACATCCGGCTGCCTCCCTGAGAGCTATGAGTCAGCACGGCCAGGACGGGCCAGTGGTTGGCATCTTGGAGACAGCCTGGCAGGCGGGGCCTCCCCCAGGCACAAGGTGACCTGGCCTCGGCGGGAGGCGTCTAGGCCTCACCCTGCAAGAGCTGGGCCGTGGCTTCCATCCTGAGCCTCGGGTCTGCGTCTCTGAAATGGGGAAGGTCCCAGGTGCGTGAGGTGCCTGGAAATCCACGCCAAATCCAGCACATCAGCTCAGCCAGGGCCAGCCTCAGGAGGCACCCTTCCCGGAAGCTCTGGGGGGCCACTGCTCGCCAGTGTCTCCCAGTGGGCGAGACCCAAACAGCTGGGGCTGGGGTCCCTTGGACCCCCTACTCCACATGGGGATGGTCTTGGGGGCGGGCTGGGGAGGAGGTGCCTGCCTCCAGCAGAAGGAAGCTGGGAAGCCACCTGTTGTGAAGGCTTCGGGGCAGAGGCCAAAGTCCACACCAGGCTGAAAGGGAGCCCCAGGCCTCTGCCCACAGCAGCCCCTTCTGCAGGCCCAGGGCTCCCTCGGCACCGCAGCTGCGGGTGGCTGAGTCTGCAACGGTCACTTCTCCCACCGCTGCCCCAGACTGTTCCTCTGCTGCTCACTGGCTGCCCAGCCCTGAGCCCGGACTCAGAGCCAGGCAAACCAAGAACCCACCAGGGCAGGTCAGAGGTCAGAGATACCAGGGGCTCCACCTACCCACCCTGGCTGCCCCCCGCCCAGCCTACTGCTGCCTCCCACCCCAGGCGCAAGCTTGGATCCTGGCAGTCCAAGTTGACTCAGCCCACCAGGGGGCGGCCTGGAGCATTTTGCAGCCGGGACAAGATGGGTGGGGTGGCAGGAAGCCCTGGACCCGGGCCTTAAGGAAGGGGGCCCTGGCCCCATGAGTGGCCCTTGGGCCTGGAGAGCTTTGCTGGGCAGCAGGACAGGAGTAGGACGGGAGGTCCGCTTGGTCCCAGCTCCACATAAACGGGAGCCATGAGCCTGGAGAGTAGACTGGCCAGGTAGGGGACCTGGGGGACACCCCACTCGCGGACCTGCACACAGGCAGCTATGGACGAGGGGCTCAGGTGGCCCTGCCATCAGCAGCAGCCATCAGGTTCTGGGGAGCCACAGCTCCCGACTCAAGGGAAACGCCAGAAGTTTAAGTGGAATCACCCCGTTCTGGGGGCTTTTGAAAAATAAACTTCAGGCTGGGCGCAGTGGCTCATGCCTGTAATCCCAGCACTTTGGGACGCCGAGGCAGGCGGATCATGAGGTCGGGAGTTCGAAACCACCCTGGCCAACATGGAGAAACCCCATCTCTACTAAAATTACAAACATTATCCCGGCGTGGTGGCGCACACCTGTAATCCCAGCTACTTGGGAGGCTGAGGCAGGAGAATTGCTTGAACCCAGGAGGCGGAGGTTGCAGTGAGCCAAAATCGTGTCACTGCCCTCTAGCCTGGCGACAGAGTGAGACTCTGTCTCAAAAAAACAAACAAAAACACTGAGCTTCATCGACAGCTAATTTACATACACCCAAATATACCCATTTTTGAGGTAACTCAATGAGTTCTGACAAAAGTGTACACCTTTGTAACCACTTTCATCACTCCAAAGCGTTCTTTGGTCAATCCCCTCCACCCGGCACCCCCACCCCTCCCAGGCAGTCACCAGCACCACAGCTTTGCGGGCTCTGGAACCAGATAGAAACGGCCCCTCCAGGTGCCATCGTCAGTGCCTGGCTATTTCCCATGCAGATTTGTTCCCTCCTTGCCCAGAAGCACCCATGTGATGGCAGCCAACAGAAGTGTCTGAGCCACCAGCGCAGGGGGGTGCCACAGGCCCTGCCTCCTGCCATCTTCTGGGCTGCTCCCCAAACTCCTGCCCTGATGTCAGCATCTCTGATTTGGAGTCTCAGTTCCCGCACGAGGTGAAAAGCCACAGGGAGCCCCTTGGCCCCCAGGACTAGGAAGGGAGCAGCCACCCTTTACCCAGACTAAGCCGGGCGGCTGCCAGAAGCCCCTTCCCAGCTGCCTTCCAGATGGTGGCTCTGGGTGAACCTCTTAACCGCTCAGCAACTTTCTCTGACGACTGGTCTCTCACTGAGGTCCCTGAGGTGACAATGGCCTGGGCCTGGGATGGTTCCTGGGCTCCTTGGCCACTGGAGAACGACCTTCCCCTTCCTGAGACCCTGGGGAGGAGGCAGGACACAGTGGCCATGCAGGGGTGAGAGGCCGAAGGTGCTGAGTCCAGTAGGGTAGACTGGGCTCCTGGAGGCACCACCTGCGCCCTCGGCCTCCACACTGTCCAGGCTGCACGTGGAGGTCCTGCACCCAGATGTCCTTGGAACTGGGCAGCATCCACAAACCATGCACCAGCGGGGGACACAGAAGCCAGTTCTCTGGAGGATGCATGCAGGGTCCTCACACACCTCTCACTCAAAAGGGAAAACGCAGATGCCCCAGTATTATCCCTTCCCCGACCTCTGCACATCTCATCTAAAACCACCCAGCTAGTTGTGAGGGGCGCTCCCCGCACTTGTGGAGCCCTTCCTGAAAGACACTCCAGGCACCCAGCAGACAGGGCAGGGTGCAGGGCTCGGTCTCTGCAGCTGAAGGCAGATCGCCGCAAAATGGCGCCTGCCCCTTGGATTACGGGGTACGACCCGGGGCAGACCAACTAAGGCCAGGGTGCTGCGCCCCCATGGGGCCACCCTGAGGCTGGGGAGCTCCCCCAGGTACTTCATAGGATGGGGACGGAGCAACAGGTCCAGGAAGCATGGACGTCAGGCCTCGCAGCCCTTGGGGGTGTGCTGGAAGTGTGTCCAAGCCTGTGCCTCCCCTTCCTGCTGCTCCCAGGGAGAAGGCAGCCTACGGGTGAGCTGGAGGCAGCAGGGCCAGGCCGACCACGTAGGAAGCAGGGAGCCCGCTCCACGGCTGCCTTCACATGATGCCCTGCCGTCCGCCAGGGGGTGCTGCCAGGGCTGGAATTCCCACAGCCAGGTCAGGAACAGCCAGCGGGGCAGGTGTCTGAGTGGAGCGCCTCCTCTCACTGGGGATGGACGAGACACTGGGAAAAACCAGCCAGCACGCAGACCCGACATGGGCTTTATCAGTAAGTTCTTCTCTTGGAGCCTTCCGGAGCTACAAGGCATCGTCCCACTAACTCTGAGAAATGAACCCCTCTTGGGGGCAGGAACAAAGACTTTCCCTGGACCCACAGTGAAGCCACCTGCATGCAGCAGCGAACTCAGGTATACTGGGGTGGCTACAGCAGCCTCTGCCTAAAACAGCACTTCCAAAGCCTCAGAAACAAACTGTACAGTCGGTCCTGGAGCCACCAAACCCAGGCAGGGTGTGCCGCACATCTGAGCCGCTGGAGAGCAGCAGAGGGCGCCCCCCACCACCCTACCCCACTTCCCCCACCACATTCCCCTACAAAGAATCACACAGCACAGCGCTGACTCCAGGTTTCACAACTTTAATAGAATACTCTTAACTATTCTGTACAAATCGAAAACACTGTATTGAGTTACAAATGTGTTCTAAGGTTAGGCTGTGCGGACACGCCCATCCCCGGCTGCCGGAGAGCGCCATCACCCATTTGGAAACCCCACCCGCCAGCCGCCAACCGGTCACACCAAACCCAGGACCCTCAGACAGGATGAACGGTGGGGCCCAGCAACGGGGCTACTGAGAAAGCAGGACTTGACGCTCACACGCTCAACTGAAACACAGGGCTTCCCAGCCCAGCCCGCCGCCACCTGCGTCACAAGGACAGGCTCGAGTCTTCAGCCCTGGTGGCAGGGAGCAATGTTTCTTCCGCACAGGCTGTACTCCCGCTAGGAAGCAGCACATCTTCCTGCCCAGGTCACCAAGGTGGTTCAGACACGGTAAGGACGAGCAACAGCGAAAGGCCACGGTCCTCACAGGTAAGAAGGGATCAATAAATATGAGGTGACTTGCGGCAGCTCTCGCCTGAGCTGGTGTGCCACAACCCTGCCCCACCCCTAAAAAAAGAATATCAAGAAGCAACAACCTAAGCAGAACACGCCCTACTCTACACAGCCCTTCTGAGATGATTAGCATACACTCGGCAGATTAAGCGGCTGCAAACAGCCAGTGGGTTTCTTCAAATAAAAGGGAAGAATTCAGTCCAGCTGCAGGAGTGGTAGGAGAGGTTCTAGATCCCTGGAATCGCATCACCAGACTTGGCCCTTTTTGCCAAGTGACCCCCACCCCACCCCATGTGGTCTGTGGAGCCCTCCCAGAAGGAAAGGCCCAGGCAAGTCCAGAGCTACAGGCACCAAGGCTGCTGAGGGTGCTGGACGAAATCTCCTATTTCTGAAATGCATTTCAGTTGCCACTGTACAAGTTAAGCAAAATAATAAGGAAAAAGGAAAAGTGAAAGTGAAAATCATGCACTTGAAAAAGAGTTAGATGGCGCAAGCGCTGCCGACAGGCTTGTGCTGCGGCACGGACCGAGGCCCCGCCCACAGGCCTGGAGTCCCCAGTCTGCCAGGCGCCCGCCTCCGCTTCCTACTGCTGCTTGCATTCTGCCGGCTGGCTGGGTTCCTTCTGTCAATGAAAAAGAAGACAAGGCTTGTAGAGAGCAAAGCCAGCGCCATCCACCAGTTAGCTCCAATCAACAACGAAAACCAAGACTGAATGAGTTCTTTTCTCATTGAAACAAATGGTTACTGCAAATATACTTTTAAATAAAACAGTGACAAGAACAAAGCTAACTCCCCTACGCCTGCGAAGTCAAAGCAGGGCTGCCTTTTTTGTTTTTAAAGATATGCCCGTGAAGCACTCAAATTCGTGGCGTGTTCAGCAGGAGGGTTTTGAGGCCCCTTGGGGTGGTGGAGCTTCAGGGGGCTGCCCATAAAAGGGCTGGGAAGCAGCCGGCGCCCCGCCCACACAGAGCGCAGTGTGCTCAGCATGGCAGCTCACCCGGGAAGGCCGCCACGTGTCAACAGTCCTCATCTCTCAGGTGCACGTGTCTCTGGGTAGGCTGGACCCTTGGCGCTCATGGGAAGCAAATCTCTCCTCTAGCGGGTTCCTGCTCTTTGGACTAGTGGGGAGTGCCCTGGCAGATCCATCCTCCGGTGCACCAACAGATGACGAGCTGCCCCTCCCAAGAGCTGCACCTGTCACTCACCCCCCCCACAACAGTCTTCACCAAGAGGGAATACTATCCTTCCAGTGACGGCATCCGGGAAGGATGGATTAACTCCAATATTATCTAACACAGATCTCATACCCCTTAAACCACATCCAGCCACTCCAGGAATTTGTGTGGAGGCCCACAAGAGCCTAAGAAATGCATCACAATCTTGCCAATGCTTCTGAGCTAGTAACTTTAGGAACCTGTAACCCATGATTTCTGGTTGAGATTACGAATTGCTCTAGATTTAATCCAGTATGCCTACGGAACCTAGAACATTCACTGTATGGGGCAAAAAGACCCCTGGGTTCACTAACTGTCATCTTCCACGCGATAAGCTGAGGCTACAGTTCATTTTTTGGGAAATCACATTTAAGGGATGACCAAAAAATGTATAAGGGATGCATAAAACCCATCAATAACCCTGAACCCTGGTCGAAGCTCCCAATCTCAGCCACCCCACAGACTGCCCAAGAGCCTGGCTGAGAAAAGGAGGCTGACTGAAAACCCTAGCCAAAAAGATGCCAACTGAGACCTCCCAATCTGACATTCGAGGGTAGACTGAAGGTGGCCCAATGTAGTGGCCAAGGGCACTGAGCCACTGGCCTTAAGAGCGTGGGGGATGCAGGGTGCCCGGGGCAGGTGCACTGAGGGGAGGAGTGAGGGGAGGAGTGAGGGGACGAGTGGGACAAGCAGCGTGCCGCCACCAAGGGACTCGCCTAGAAAACGGGAGGTCAATCAAGGAGCTGTGCAGGGCCGGGAGGACTGGTGCTGGTCACAGGACGGCAGAGGCTCCATCTTTATGGAAATTTAAGTTATACAAATACAACGTCACGTCATACACAGGGTTTTATCATTTATCCTACCACAGACTGAGCATCCCAAATCCAAAATCCGAGATACTCCGAAATTTGGAAGCTTCTGAGTGCCAACAACACAAAGAAAATGCTCACAGGAGGATTCTGGATTTGAAATGCTCAACCAGAAATAAATATAAATTATCCTAAGTTGTAAATATTGTCATAAATATTTTCAACCATGAGAATGTAGTTTCTATTTGTCCTAAATAAAACCAATAGCCAGGAACAGTGGCTCACGCCTGTAATCCCAGCACTTTGGGAGGCCAAGGTGGGGGGAATCACAAGGTCAGGAGTTCGAGACCAGCCTGACCAACATGGCGAAACCCCCATCTCTACTAAAACTACAAAAATTAGCTGGGTGTGGTGGTACACACCTGTACTCCCAGCTACTCGAGGAAGCTGAGGCAGGAGAACTGCTTGAACCTGGGAGGCGAAGGTTGCAGTGAGCCGAGATGGCACCACTGCACTCCAGCCTGGGCGACAGAGCAAGGCAATGTCTCCCCAAAAAACAAACAAACAAACAAACAAAAACCCAATACCCTGGGCGATGAAGACTGCTAGAGAGAGCAGAGTCTGCATAGAACAGAGACTCAAGACTGGTGTTCTGACCCAGTGCCTTGCTGGAGGGGAGAGGGCCGGGCACCTGGCTGTGGGAATAGCTGCTTCCCCTGTGCCTGAGGAAGGGCAGCACATGGCCCACCCCTGCCACGCTTCGGTGCTCACGCAACATGCTGGAGCTTCTGCATGTGAGTGACAGGAGTTTTAGAAGTGACTTTTATAAATGAGACACCAATTGCTTTTAGCTTGTGATTACAGGGCAAAGGATGACTACAAACCAACTGAAGCATGCTCTATCTCATGTCACAAGAATTTAATGACGGTTTGGTCATTAATCAATGCTGACCTGATTATCAAGGGAGGGAGAGTTGGCATTTTAAAAGGCACCAACTAATAGGAAAAATCTCGTCTCTCGTGGGACCACTTAAAAGGTGGGGTTTTCACAGACCTGAGAAAGGCAACAAAGACATGCCACTGAACACACTGGCCCCCAACAGCTGCACCGGAAGCAGCAGCCCCCAGTGCCCAGAGCTCTACGGCTGAAGAGGCGTCAGTGCCACACTCCTGGGGGCTGCTGCTGTCACACCCTGCCCTTCTCTTCCAGGGACACACACTGAAATACAGAGAGGTGGCAGGCACCGAGGATTCTCTTCGCAATAGCTGATGGCATGGAAGGAGTGGGTGGGGGTACAGGTGAAGTGAGAGTGGCTAAGCTCTTCAGACATTCAGGGACAACAGGAACTAATGGCAGCTAGATATCATTTTAAACATGCAGGCAAATTCTCAAACCTGGCCCTGGAAAACAAAATCACTCCATGAGCTGCACCTGCCCTACATCCTCTCATCAGTTTCCCATGGAAGCAGCCTACACGAGGAAGGCAGAAGGCGGTGGTGCTCAGACCTGAAGGACGTCTGGTCTATGGGACTGCCAGGATTGTGCTGCCGCTGTGACAAGACTTTTAGAAACGGAGTGCCTACTTACCCCAGCATGCAGAGGCCCTGCACGGCTGTGAGGTTCTCAGGACCTCTCGTTCCCACCTCTCTGCTTTCGCCCACTACATCCCAAGGGTGCCACGAGTGAACGGGTCTTGTCACGGGCAAGAGCCTCTGTCCACTGATGGGCCTGCTGTCAGCCATTCCAGGACAAGGCAGAGCTACAGGGACTGAAGAAAGTGGGGGTGGGAAACAGTTCCCAGGCTCACTGATGCTCACTTTCAGCTACGACTGTTCTGGCCTCATTCAGTTAGAGCACTCTCCACCAACCTCACAACAGTACCTTCAACTGCTGACATCCAAACAGAGGCCAGTTTGTGTTTTAGATTAAAATTGCTGGCACAGTAAAAGCTCAGTCACCCCTCTGTGCACCTATTGGTCTGCACAAGACGTGAATTCAAAAAGTAAAAATATTCAACAGACACGTGTTGGTCATGACAGTGGGCCTACTTCAACTGCCACGTGTGTGTTCTGAGCACAGCTCGGACAGCCAACTGTGTTATGCTCTCTGCAAAGACTGTTTGCTTATGGTGGCCTTTGTGTGCCACCCTGCAGGCTGCTGACCATCCAGGGCCCTCTTGCTGGAAAGCAGTACCATCAGCAATGAAAGTATCACCCAAGTTACATCTTTGTTACTTAGCAAGAAACACTGGGCTCAGAAAGCGGGGACCAAATCTAGGTTTGGTTTGTTGATTTTAAAAGTACACGTAACAGACACCTGTAGACAACACTGTTCTTTGGAAAGCCCTATGTCAAACCTACGCCACAGTGAGTGTGCCTGGACAGCAGCTTCCTCTTTATTCAAAGTCAAAACAATGCATTGTATAAAGTATAGGTCAGAAGTTTGGAAGTTAGGTATGAATGGAATTCCACCTTACCTAGAAACGTATGAATGATTAACAGACAAAAATTACACCTAAATGGGGAAAAAAATTGAAAGGAACTGTCAGCATGAAAGAAAATGAAATGCACAAAATTATACAGGAGGAAACGGCCACAATTTCTCATGATACAAAAGGGCTGCGAGCTACTGAACTCGGGGTGAGCAGCATCCACACCAGGTCACACCTTCAGAAACAGGCGGAAGCGTGACTTTCACTTCTATCAGACGCTCGGTACAGAACCCTTCCTTCCTGCCTTGTTCTCATTTGCCTGCGCAGACTCCAGCACCGCCAATCTCTCTGGAGAGGTGCATGTGACAGGGACAGCAGGTGGGGCCGTACCAGGCCACACATGCCTGGCAGCGTCTGAACTTCACACCATTAGCCTCAACGTACAAAACCATTCAAAGGCCTCCTGGGTGTTATCATGTGTGATCCACCACTGCATGGTCTCTGCCAATGGCTGGTGAGAATGCTCCTATAGAAACCTGGGACATGAAAGGAGACTGAAGGTTCTCCAAGGTGACAGAACAAACAGAGGGCAGGAAAAGAGAAGCCGAGGCACAGAATACAAGGAGAGGGAGAGACAAGGGCGACAAGCAAGGACAGAGGCAGCTGTGCGCGGAGTCTGAGGAGGTGGCCCTGCCAACTCTCCCCAGTCCTTGCTTTCCAACTGCAACCTTGAAACACGGCCCACTAAGCACACGTGGCCCTTGGCGAAGCAGCGATGGGCAGCATTTATTCACCCAACGTTGCTCACCGGCTGGATGGCTGCCCTCATCCTCCCTGTCCCCACACTGTGATCCACGCAAGGCAGACCCAGGCCTCGGTCTCTGCCGCCCTCGCCACCCACCACCATGGTGCTGAGCACAGGCACACTTTCCGCAGAGCCCTCTCATGTCAACAGCCCAACCTTTAGAAGACGAACACTTCCATGAGTGTATTCCCAGAGTAGCATTTATAAGACACATTTTTAAAAAGTTTTAAAAGCTCTTCTCCCATCCCTTCCCTCAAAGAACCACTACTGTGAACACGCATTCATGGAAACACCGGGTTCTAACCAGCGGAGGACAGACAGGTCATCACACCAACAGCTTTTAGTGCACGATCCAAAAAACAAAGGCAAAAACAAGCAGAGAACATCTAGTCAGACAGAGACACATTACAAAAACACCAGGTAACGTTAGTATTCCGACAGCCCATAATACACTTAATTTTAAGAGGCAGGTGAACGACACATTTCACATTTTACGAGAGTAAACTCTTAGACAGCTTCAGGATAACATTAAAGCAGTTCTGATTCTAAGATGTGTCAAATGGTCTAAGTACCCCGATTTAAGTTACTCTGAGACCACAAATAAAGATCTAAATTTGCAGGTAAAATTAATGGGACTGCCCACTCATTTTAAACTCAGTTTTCTTTAGTAAACCTTCCCAATTAGTCTTAAGTTATCTGAGACAGGTGAGCTACCTAGAAACACCATCTGGGCACGCGCAGCCGTACAATGACACCCACAATCCCATTACTCTGTTTCTAAACAAAAAGAGCCCCAAGGTCCCTTCTCTGCACCGTTTCCAAACAGGCACAAAGAAAAGTTTGTTTATGTTGTCAGCTAAATCATTACCTTACCTTAAAAGAATGAAACATCTGGAAAATAAAAGTTGCTCTACTGAGTCTGTGTAAGACACAGCTTGAGACAGCTGGAAAAGCTTTTACTGAATATGTACACTCCACACTCATTATACACTAAGTATCTGAATAAATTATTCCAGTATTTTTCTGACACATTTTAAACTTTCTAATTAAGGAATAATGAATACTGTTAACACTACTGCCTCAAAGTGGGGAACATTTTTAAAAAATCTAACAGTGCAGCATAATGAGGAGGTCTGGGTGGCCCCAAAGATACCAACCTTGGGGTTAATTTCCGCATCATCCTCATCTTCTCCTTCCTCATCACCTTCTAACTCCTGTATTTAAAAAGTCAGAATTAGCTGGAAAGACATTTAAATTCTTGTGGCATTCACCATCCACAAACACAGGAGAGCAATGCGCTGCCTTAGAAGGAAATTACCGCTACCTACAAGCGACTCACCGCTTCCTCTGGACACTTACAATTATTTCTAGGTATCTTTTTGTTCTCACAGATAACCCTAAAAGAAACACATTTCTGAAAAAGTAGATTTTGTTTGTTAAATGATTAAATTCTAAGATACATTTTCTGCAGGGTCAAATACTCTGGAAACTGTCACAGCATTTGCTATGCATTTCTGCTCAGTGTTTCAACGATGCTGCTGCAGTCAAAGGCAGCTTCACAGAAACCGGGTGTGACACAGCCCTGCGAGTCACAACCTTCAAGCAGAGAAAGCCAAAGAAATGACATCAGGGAATTAAGTAAAGCTGCATAAACCTGCTTCTTACCTCCTCTTCTCCTTCTTCACCTTCTTCAAACTGGAAAAACAGAGAAAAACATTTTTAGTTTACAAAACATGACAGCAGCGTGCCGGAGACACCAGTCCCATCGAGTGACTCACTGACCCAGCCTAAGAGCAGAAAGTCCAGCCACGCTGCCTGCTGGGCCTCGCCTGGCTGAGAAGCCATCTGCCTGTGAGCACTGCATTTTAAAAGCACGCCAGGAAACGGAAAGTCACGCACAACAAGGGACAGGATGGAAGCTGGTCAGCCAGGGCGCACCAGGCACAGCGGGGAACCTGTACCACAGCTCTGCCCTGGCTGTTCTCACACGGAAGGGGAGGCACAGGAAAAGATTTTTGTAAACTGATGAATCTGCTTTCTTTAAATTTTTTACAAGGCTGATCTAACCAGAAGCATAATGTTACTGGATACAGGAATTTGGGTATCATTTTACATCTCACACGATGAAAAGAAACCTTAGTAGAAATCTATTAAAACTTGGGCATTTTTTAAAATAAGTAAAAACCAAGGTACTCAAAGGCGAACCTCCAGCATTAGTCGATTGTCTTGAATCAGTTTCTCCTACATCCAAAGGCATCACTGGACTGAAAATCAAGTTTCAAACACAAGACTTACACCAAAAGCAAAACCGTCTTATCACTACTGGTTGCATCACCAGGGCAGGACAGGAAAATGCAGTTTCATTTCTCCACATTTCCCTTTTGTTGAGCCCGTACCACGTATTCCTCAGAGCCAATTTCAGTGGAACTTAGAAGGATCCTACTGCGGTGGTGTGGCCCAGCGTGAAACAAGAGTTCACACAGCCTGTGCCACGCGGCAGCCAGGATGGGATGTGACCACAGCGCTGCGCCCTTTCGCTCTAAGGATCCTAACTGGCCTCAGGCAGGGAAGACTTAACAGTCGTCCATTCCAGGTCAGGCTCCAGTGCCTATCCTGAGGCTCTAAGTCCAGCGATTCACCCTTGAGGTGCTGTGCGCAGGGGCTCCTTCAAATGCGTCTCCTGCCTGGGCAGAGCAGACGCTGCCACACGCAGGGAGACAAGACCAGGGCTCCCACACTCACGTCCTCTTTCAACAACTTTCTAGTGTTGGGGTGCGGTCTAGAGTGTAACATCATCAAACCCTTTTTATGCCAACACTTACTGAATCACTGCTCCGTACCAGGTGCTATGTGAAGGGCTTACCCAGTAACCAGTCCTTCCCGTGAGCTCTACTTACAGCTGAGGAAACTGAAGCTCAAAGAGGCGGTGGAGATACTAAGAGGGAGAATGCGGATGCAAGTCTAAGCAGTCTAATCTGAGCTGGCACTCTGGCCTCTGAATGAGTGCTCATCAGTAGTACCTGTGCTGAGTGTGTCATGAATGAACACGTAGACATTTACAAGCCGCAGTGCTCACCAGCAGTACAGACACTGCAGAGAAGTAAGCAAACAGCAAACACACATACTCAAGTCTTTTAAATTGACAGGTGTATGATCAAAAATGTATGAGATAAGCTTTCCAATGCGTAGCCACTCGCCCTTGGCTCACTATTTAAACTTAATTTAAACGAAACGTTCAGTCCCTCGGTCACAGCAGCCACATTTCCAGTCCTCAAGGGCACACACAGTCAGTCCTACTGCACTGCACCGAAGAGCCAAAGGACAGTTCCATCAGGAGAACGTTCTACCGGAGAAAGTGCCGGTCTAGAATCCATAAAACTAAGTCTTGGCAGCTACTTGAGTGTCCATGTTCTCTGACCTACAATCACCTCCCAGCCTAGGGATGAACAAACAAGTTGTGTTTTAGAAGTTTAATGAACAGCTGATAAAGAGCACGCTGGCTTATTCTCCCCACGGGTGGAACTGAATACAATGGGAGAGGTCTGAGGAGATGCTGGCGTTTACTGCCACAGGGGGCTGAGGCCCCTGAACCCGCCTAAGCTCTTACTGCCCTGTCTGAAGCCCCAACAGACCAGACCTTCTAAGAAAAGAAACCTAGCATAAACACAAAGCCTAAGAGCTCTGCAAGCAAGAGAATACCATCTAGAACATACCACCAATAACATTCTATAAAACAAAACTTTATTTTCCACAGATCAAGAAGACTCCACGCTGCCTGAGCCTTGGCGAGGAGCTTCTAAGCGGTGCTTGGGCTGTGCGCCCACAAGTTCTGACCGTAGAAAAGCTGGCTTCCCTCAAGCCCACAAAGGAAAGTGACATGCAATCTTGTTTTCTTGGGGAGCATGGGTTTTCTTTTCTTTTCCTTTTTACCTAATTAGATAAAGTTCAGGAATTTCTGTTTCTTTGGGGTTGATGAACCATAGGGCAGCATGAATCCACTGTCAGTAAATGTTTGCAGTGGCAAGACCTCCATGAAAGAGATTTTCCCCATGTTTAGAAGCTCCCTGAAGCTTAGGTTTTTACAGAGCACTGTGAGTCACTGGCAATCAACTCTGAGACTGCCTCACTTTTCCAGCTGTGTTCCTCAGACTTCTCCTCTTCCAAGTATACTTCCCCCACAACAAGGAGAGCAGCTTGGACTACGTATCTGGCTGATGACGTAATAAAAAGATTAGGCATTGGGGTTTCCCAAGCCACAATCCAGGGCCACTCTGCACCAACAGAGGTAAACACCCAGGCGGCAGCCCCCCTTCCCCAGTCTCATACATTGTCGTCATCCTCTATGGCCTCCCCAGTGAAGTACAGCACAGCCCGTGGGACTATCCGCTCACGGAAGAAGTGTCCAATTTCAAAATCAGAGGCCAATGTGAATTCAGAATCTTCATCCTAAGGAGGAAACACCTACATGTTAACTCATTTTAACGGGATAAAAACATTCGCTTCACCACCCTCAGCCAAACCTCAGCCCCTCACTTTTGATTTACTTGACTTAAAACACCAAATTCCTGCACTGCTAGGGGACGGTCACTAGACACTCAAAGCCCCTTTAAAACAACTTTAAGGCCAGTCACAGTGGCTCACGCCTGTAATTCCAGCACTTTGGGAGGCCGGGGCGGGCGGATCACCTGAGGTAAGGAGTTCAAGACCAGCCTGGCCAACACAGTGAAACGCCATCTCTATTAAAAATACAAAAAATGAGCCAGGTGTGGTGGCACATGCCTGTAATCCCAGCTACTTGGGAGGCTGAGGCAGGAGAACTGCTTGAACCCAGGAGGCGGAGGTTGTAGTGAACTGAGATCGTGCCACTACACTCCAGCGTGAGTGACAGAGTAAGATTCCATCTCCAAAAAAACCAAAAATAAGCAAACAAACAAAAAAAAAAAATAATAAAACAACTTTGAAGCAAAAATGGCAGAGAAAGTAGGAAGCGAGGGCCCCATAGCTCCTCTACTTGTCCAAAGGTCTCAGCCAGAGGAGGGAGTGTCAGAGTCTCACATACAGGGAACGGGCAGTGTTAAAGGACTACACTTTTGCTACTGCAACCAACATATGAAACACACACTTTTACCCAGATGTGTAATGATTTCAAATTCATCCCAGCGTTTTAAGAAGCAGGAAGGGATTCTTTATGTTTAAGAGACAGGGTCTCGCCCTATCACACAGAGACTGGAGGGCAGTGATGCAATCACAGCTCACTATAGCCTCAAACTCCTGGGCCCCAGCGATCCTGGAACTACAGTGTATCACCATGCCTAGCTAATTTATTTTTTTATCTTCTGAGGCAGGGGTCCTGCTCTGTCACCCAATGGAGAGTAGTGGTGCGATCTCAGCTCACTGCAACCTACTCCTCCCGGGTTAAAAAGATTCTCCTGCCTTAGTGTCCCGGGTAGCTGGGACTACAGGCACCCACCACCATGCCCAGCTTATTTATTTATTTTTTATTTTTTTGTATTTTAAGTAGAGACAGGGTTTCACCACATTGGCCAGACTGGTCTCAAACTCCTGACCTCAGGTGATCCATCCACCTCAGCCTCCCAAAAGTGCTGGGATTACAGGCATGAGCCACCACATTCGGCCAGCTAATGTTTTGTAAAGATGGGGTTTTGATATGTTGACCAGGCTGGTCTCAAACTCCTGGACTCACGCAATCTTCCCACCTCAGCCTCCCAAAGCATTAAAATTACAGGCATACTGATTCCATACTCAGCCAGGACTGGACTTTTTTAAACAAGTAAACATTCACTCAGGAAAGTCTTTAACAGAAAAATAAGACCATTAACAACATAAATCTTACCAGTGATTCTCCATCCCCAGATGCTAGAAACAGAAAAGACAAAACATATTCAAGTTACAGTGACAACTCCCCAGAATTTTAAAGCCCACACAGGAGGAAGCTTTGCTGGTAGACAAAATGTAACATTTCTTACCTTGAGGTTTAAACTAGAAATTCCCAAAGCCTTGCATCTCCTTACAGACATCTTTGCAAACTCCATCCACCACTTCTGAAGCTGGCCCAAGTGCCTCTAGCCCCCCTCCCTTCTCCTCCTCCATCATGTACCATGAGCTGGCACTCAAGCTTGAGAAAACCATTTTGAGAGGGTTAATGTATTAACAGGACGAAAGGCAAATAGCCCCAGACTGTGGCCATTCAGTTTATTTGTGCTTTATGGGGCAATCTAACTCATGCCCTACAGAATGATACATGATGGTGCAGAAGAGAAAATCCTTAAGCCTTATAAGCTGTGAGTGTTACTAAGGCACTGTATCTCAGAGAGGTGGAAACTCCCCTTCGTTTGGAGGGTGCTTGGATGCCCGCCAGTGCCCCCTGGAGAGTGGCACAGCTCCTCACTGAGAGCTGATGCTTGGACAAGCTAAGCCACCAAGACAGACAGGGACTTCTCACCACACTCAATGAAGCTGCGCAACGTTCAAGTGCTATGTAAGCCACACCCCTAATTTTACAGACACTTCCTACAAGACCCAGCCCTTCTTCAGGAGTTGAATGTTTACTCTTGCTTAGTCTCATACCTGCCTGTTCAATCTTCACTGGGCTCTTCTGAGTCTGTCTTCCCATTAAGCTACCACAACAGCAGCAGCACTTTCTGCTCGCTGCTGAGACACAAGTGTTGGGTGCATCAACACCACCCATGAGCAAGGCAGGGTTCCCAGGCCTCAGTGTGCCAGCATCACCCGGGGGTTTAAGACATGGGTTTGAAGCAAGGCTGGGTGTCTATAAACGCCAGAGCAGCATGCTTCCCCAGGGGTCTCTGGCCTGCGCATGAATCAGCATGAGGATTCTCAGCACTCAGACTTCTGGACTGTTTTGCAGCTTGAAGGACTGAAAAGGCGCTGGACTCACCAATGTGTCCTTCACCTCACACACGGGAGTCCATTTTGTTTGTTCCTTCACTACCCTAGTCCCTACTCCCTAGCCACCCTTCATTGTTTTCATAGCACTTATCATATTTGATATTATGTGTTTGATGACTTTAAAAGTGGCTTTACTGATGAGATGAATATACCACAAAAGGCACACACTTTAAATGTACAACTTTATGACTTTTAGTGCATTAATTTTAGAGTTGCGCAACCATCATACCATGAAAGTTTTAGAACCTAAAAAAAAAACCACTTAAAAATTCCCTTGAGTCCACTATCAACTCTTTTTATTCTAAAAATTATTTTTAAATCAGTTTTAAGAAAAGTACCTAAACAAAGTCAGCGATTCCAGAAATTAAAGCCCCCTGGCTTCATGGTGGATTCACAGATCATCTCCAGAATGCCCAACCCAAGTGTCTAAAAGGAATCTTCCCCAAAAAGGAAATGTAATATCTAAATTTATGACTGCTCTTATTCCCCAAACCATATATATTTGCATCTTCTAGGTTCAAGGTCTAATTGCAGAAAACAGGCACCACAATCAAAACAGCAGACTAAACTCTGAAAGGTAGCTTGATAAATAAGGGTGCTAAGCTCACAGACAAAACCAAAAAAAACAAATGTTCAGACTGGAAAAGAGAGCTGCTCTGTGGCCCCACCTACAAACAAACGCTCACTCATTATCAGCAGCAGGGGCTGGCATCTCTTCACTTCATGTTTTTGTTCATGGGAACTAAAGAGAATATGAGTATTTTAACACTGACAAGTAGTTTGACCTTAACATTCTCTCACGATTAGGAAATTCTATGAAAAATCCTAAGAAATTTACTCTTAAAATCAACTGGTCAACTTTTACTTTACTAGCTTAAAGGTTTCATCTTTATTTTACCACTTAGGAAAATTTAAATTAAAAAAAAAAAAAAAAAAAGAGCTTCCAAGCTGTGATTCTGCCAATGTTTTTCAAAAATGAAAATCCCAACTACTTGTGTTTATCACAACACATAAATTCCAAAAACTTCTATCAAATCATGCATGACCAAAATGATGAGAAAAGGGGAACTAAGCAGATGATCCAAAAGCGGCGTAACTAGAACCCGTGTACAGTAGTAACGGGCACCTGGAGAGCAAACCCAGCAGCTCTCCACCAAGGCTGGGAGCGGCCCCTGGAGACACAACAGAGGGGCAGAAATGCCGGCTGGTGGAGAAGGCTGTTCCAGGTGTCCAGGTAAGGAAGCAGCCCAGGTGCAAACACTCCTTTCAGTCTCCTTAAAACAAACCTGCAAGTTTTTCCTGGGCTGTAGTCAAGCAGAGTAAGGCTCTTCCCATTCCTGCAGAAGATGACAATCCTACCCTTACTGTCCTAACTACCTCTGACCCCAGCATAAACTTACCAGTGCACCAACGGAACAGCCTAGGACACAGCAAATGTGCCCCTACTGACCACAACTGCCTGGAAGAACAGGACTAAAGTCTCCAAGTGTTAGCAATCTACCAGGTGACCAAAATTATTTTATACACTTACAAAATGAATATTAACAACCCATCAGACTTGCCTTTCAACGGACTGAAGAAGTTGAAGAACGACTCATTGGGCACTTGCTTCGTGATTGTTCTAACAGTGCCTCGACCCTTGTGCTTCTGCTTCTTCTTGATGGTTTTCACAGTAACATTCTTTCCTTTCTTCCAGTCAATAGTACACCTACCAGGACAAGACAGCTGTCGTGAGCACACGCTCCATGAGAAAAATCCATTACAAATGCAGGCAGGAAGTAAACCACAGCTCTATGCCAAACCTGGAACACTACATAAAACCAATCTGCAAACCAAACGCAGTGGCCCATGAAGTTCATTTGGAGGTTGGCAAAAGAGAAATGGCCTGGTCCCCTTGCAACCTGGGTGTGACCACTGCCTCAAACCTCAGACTTCTGGGACAACGTATCATTTTCCCAAGACATTTCATCAGGACTCTGAAACGTGTGTTCTGTGGCAAAGCCCTGTGCAGTCTTCATGACACGCCAGCGCTTATCCGCGGCTTCCCAAGGAAGCAGGAGTTGCTGCTGTTCACGGCAGCCAAGTGAGCGGGACAAGCTGAAAAACGGACACAGGTGGCCATTGGGAATCCTGACGGCCAGAGAGGACCACAGAAGCCCTGGGGATGCCGACTGAGGACTGAGCGTCGCATGCTCTCTAATGCTCAATCACCGTGGACCCAAGAAACGCCTGGCAGCACCTGAATACTGCCTGCTTCAGAACACGCTTGTAAAGACCAGGCCTTTTTCTGACATGATGGCCTGGCCCTGAAAAATAATCTTTTTCAATTACTCCAGAAGGACTTAAAAGTCCTGAATTAACAATTAGTACTTGGTTCTTGTAAAGAAGGATAATTGTTTCGAGTCAACACCAAAACCATTTCTCAATCAAACCAACCTGCAGAAATTAATTGTAAACCAATTTCTCTCTGTAGTGATCTATAAAGACTGAAATCAGTATAAGTCAAACAAGAGCTATGCTGACCCCACTTATTTCCAAAGCAATTAACTGATACTGCAGCCCTGGAATGAGGCTCATTCATTCAATAAGCATTTACGTGCTGAGGGTAATCCATCAGTTCAATTTTAAGAACTTCAATTCATGGTGTCTAGACAACCGAAGACTTTCATTAAAATGAAGAAACCGGGCACTGTCCCAAAGGCCTGCATCTGCAACCATGTGACACAACCCCAAGCTCTGCACTACAAGCACTCCCAAACTGAAAGACAACTGAAGTATTTGTCTACCAGTCTTTCAAGCAGATTCAAGACTGTACTCAATCCCTTATTTCTATCTTACTCATATAGTTATATAATTCTCTATTTTGTTTCAGAAAAACAAGGCAGAATGACATTTTCTCACCCATCACAGTCCACGATCTCAGGACCTTCAAAGGAAAAGGGATCAGCCTTGTCTGGTTCTGATTTCATCTTGTAGGTTTTCGTCAGGACTGAGTTGGTAAAGTAGTCGTTGGGTTCAAAGTGGAACTCTAACACAAAAGACTAAAAGCAGAAACTCAGAGTAAGCAGCAGTTAAAAACGAAAATTAACGAGGACAGAATGCTTGGAGCACACAACACTTACTAGAAGCTGTTTTGGAAAAGCCCAACAGATAGGGCCATGGAACAAGTAAAACTTCTCCATCGCAAAAAAGACCAGGATGAAGTTAAAGAAACAAATGATGGACTGAAGGGAATTATTTGTTCAGTTCACGAGTAGAGGCATGTTCCCCTCCAATACCTCCTCACCAATGGGGGTCAAGCTCTCCTAAGGAACCCTAGCTTCTCTCAGCTGCTCCCAGCCCTTGCTTCCTGGAAGGACGGAAGGTGACTAGACGAAGGTCAGACTCAGCCTCAGCCCCCATCCTGCCGGGGGAAGCCAGGGTCTATACTGTGCTGTGCAGTAAAAGTGGTGACCCCACAGCTTCTCTCCCAGGAGGTGGGTGGGAGGAAAGGACAAATCTCAGCAAGGGCAGAAAGCTCACCCTTCACTTACAAAGCACGCTGCAGACCTGGAAGACAGGTGAGCATACTGGGAAAAGATGCAAAGATGAACGCAGACACAGGTAAAATCCAATAGCAGCAACAAGACATTAATGCTCACAACACACACGTGAACACCAAAATGAGATGCCTTTCTCTGAGGCAAAATGTACGAAAATATGTAGTCCCAGCTAGGATTTTGCGGTACTGGGTACACTCATATATTGTCAACAGAGTTATGAAGAATAATTTGATAATATCAAAAAAATAAAAGGCATATTCCCTGACTCAATAATTCTATTTTGAGGGATTTGTTCTACTTAAGGAAAATACCTGGATGGATGCATCAATATGTGCCAAGACACTGACCTCATCCCTATTTATAAAAGAAAAACTTGGAAGATGAGCTTGGTTGAGTAATTCATAGACAGTTTACAAGACCAATTCTACACTCAGACAACCTGGGTTCAAATCCCATCTCTGCCTCTACTGCTGGGCAATTTGCGGAAGGTACTCAGTGTCTCTGTGATCCAGTTTCCTCATCTGTACACTAGAAATGACACTCTCTCTGAGTTGCCTTGATGGTTAATCTATATCAGTTAGAACAGAGTCAGGTTTATAGGCAAGGCTGGCTAAATGGTGGCTGTTTCCATTTTCACTGTAATGGTAAAACCAACAATGGAGGGAAAATTAAGAGGACTAAGTGTGTGTGTGTGTGTACACACACACACACACACACACACAGGTATATACATTCAAACAAACCACTTCCACAAAAAAGAAGTGAAAAAATAACTTCCAAAGAAAGGCAGAGGAG
>CAUYLG010058345.1:0-40869 GCA_963573385.1 Cacajao melanocephalus
GAAATTACAAGTCTCAGGGGCCAAGATGGCCTGGGTTTGGACTGCTTGCTTGTCACATTACGGGTTACAGAGAGCAGTTTAAACAGAAAGCCAAGGTATGGTTGAGGTATGCAGTTTTATGGGGCTTTTTACCATGTCACAGTTTACCAAGCTTATCCCAATCATGCAGTGACCTCAAAACCGCATGAGCTAAAGGCACTATAAAAGCATTTGTACTAATGACTTCCAAGAAGTCAACCACAGGCTTCCACCTGCAATCTGCTTGGTAGCACTAACCCTTGGCCTCTGCTCAGGTTAAGTCTGACTAAGGATTGCCAACTGCATTCGGGCAGAGGAGTCTACTGAGCTCCTGAGATGTTACCTTCACCTCTTAATTCAGCAAACCGAGTTCCCGAGGACACATTCACAAGCTTTCCCTTTTCCTAAGACTGAACTGGAGAGGAGTAAATACACACACACACACACACACACACACACACACACACATGAGAAACACACACAATAGTGTGTCTCTCTATATAGTGGATGTATATATAGTGCACATATATATATATGTATATATATATATGTCATGCACCACTTAACAATAGGGATATATATTCTGGGAAATTCATTAGATTTCATCACTGTGTGAACAAACCTGCAGGGTACAGCCTATTGCTCCTAGGCTACAAAGCTGTACAGCATGTTTTGTACTGAATACTGTAGGCCACTCTAACACAATAATATTTCTGTATCTAAACATACCTAACATAGAAAAATTACTGTAAAAATGTCATAAAGATTAACAATGGTCCACCTGAATAGGGCACTTACCATGAATGCAGCTTGCAGGGCTGGAAGTTGCTCTGGGCGAGTGAGCGAGCGAGTGAGTGGAGAGGGAGTGTGAAGGCCTAGGACATTACCATTCACTGCTGCAGACTTTGTAAACACTGTACACTTATGCTACACTACATGTATTGAAAACCTTTTTCTTTATTCAATAATAAATTAGCCTTAGCTCACTCTAACATTTTTACTTCGTAAACTTTTAATGCTTTTAACTTTTGGACTCTTTTATAATAGCACTTAGCTTTAAACACATTGTACAGCTGTACCAAAGTATTTTCTGTCTTTACATCCTTTTTCTATAGGCTTTTCTTAAATTTTTTAATTTTTTTTTTTCCTTTTAAACTCTTTTGTTACTTTTAAACTTTTTTGTTAAAAACGAAGACACAAATATACACATTAGCCTAGGCCTACACAGGGTCAGGATTATCAATATCACCATCCTCCACCTCCACATCTGGTCCCACTGGAAGGTCTTCAGGGGCAATAACACACACGGAGCTGTCCTCTGCTATGGTAACCGCGCCTTCTTCTGGAAGGACCGGCCTGAGGCTGTTTTACAGTTAATTTTTTTTTTTATAAATAGGAATACACTCTAAAATACCAATAAAAAGTACAGTGTAGTAAATGTATAAACCGTAACATAGTCGTTTTTAGCATATAAAAGTATATAGCATAGTTGTGTATGTTGTATAACATAATCGTACATGCTATATACGTGTATGTAACTGGCAGTGCGGTAGGTTTGTTTGCATCAGCATCACCACAAACATCTGGGTAATGCACTGCACTGGGACTTTACAATGGCTGTGATGTAAGTAGGCAGCAGGAATTTTTCAGCTCCATGATAATCTATGAGACCACTGTTGTAAATGCCATCCATCATTGACTAAAATATTGTTATGCGATACACGACTGTATTCTATTGAATCCAAAAAATTCTTAAATATGTAAACTCTAATGACAGAAAGCAGATCAGTGGTCACCTAGGGATGAGGTGGAGTGGGGAATGGAGGGATTACAAAAGTGTATAAGAAATGGTTAAAGTGATCCGTATATTCATTATCTTGATTGTGGCGATGGTTTCTCCGTATATGTGAAAACTGTTCTAATGTTATACTTTAAATATGTGCCATTTATACCTCAATAAATCTGTTTAAAAAAAACCAAAAACCTCCCACCACCACCTCCACTGCACACACAGCCAAATGATACTCAGTTCCATCCTGGAATTTCCACTGAGAGCTTATCTCCTCCTGGTTCATCTAGAGGAGCAGCTCAGTGAAGGCTGGTATAACGCACCTTCCCGGCCTCCCACCCATAGGGCGAGTCCACATTTCCCTTGGACTTGCCCTGTGGGTGGGAGGCCGGGAAGGAGCATGCTCTATTCACATGCTTGACTATGACCTCTCAGTGTTGTAAGTTAAAGTCATTATTTCTGCTTGGGTTCACTCATTTCAAATATTAACTTATAATTACCAGCAATGAAGACAACAAACACAGGGCCCATGGGGTCAAGGGCAGACTGAGACCTATAGCAACTCTGTTGATGACGACATAGTCAACCAGCCTTCTCTGGAAGAAGCAAAGACCTTTCTAGTGGCATAGGTTACATAACCAGTTAGTTCCACTGCTGAAATTAGTTTCCCAAGCTACCCATATCCAACAACAGATCTCATGCATCTAGTGTCTCTGCTCAACCATGCCACACATAACCATCTGAAAAGTGTTCCTGAATATGGTATATCCTTTCCATGGAGGAGCACATGGCCGCTGAGCAACACCACCCAGGAGCTTATCACTCCTTCTTAATCAATGGGTAAAATCTGGATTAATCCCCCTTCTATTATTCAAACTAATTTCCAACTAACATTTTTTCTCATACCTCCTTATTCAAAAGTAAAGATTTAATGAACTACTCCTGTCTGATAAACACAGAGTAAGTGGTGGGGATTCAAGCATAATTTAGACAGAAATTCTTAAATATGTACAATCCAATGAGAGAAAGGACTAAATTATGGGAAAAGAGGAAAGAAAAAAAGGGAGCAGGGGCTGGGCGCTGTGATTCACGCCTGTAATCCCACCACTTAAGGAGGCCAAAGCAAGCAGATCTGAGGTCAGGAGTTTGAGACCAGCCTGGGCAACATGGTGAAACCCCATCTCTATTAAAAATACAAAAGTTATCCAGGTGTGGTGGTGTGTGGCTGTAGTCCCAGCTACTCTGGAGGCTGAGGCAGGAGAATCGCTTGAACCTGGGAGGCAAAGTTTGCAGTGAGCCGAGATCACACCACTGAACTTCAGCCTGGGCAAAAGAGGAAGGAAGGAAGGGAGGGAGGAAGGGAGGGTGGGAAGAGAGGGAGGGAGGGAGGGAAGGGAAGAGGGAAAAAAAGGGTGGGGGCAGGTTAGATAGACTTGGGTGACTGAACCCCCAACCTGTGGGATCTGCCACTATCTCCAGGTAGATCATGTTGGAACTGACCTGGAGGACACCCAGCCCATGTCTGCTGCTTGGTGTGTGGTGGAAAAAACCTACGATGATTACTGTGGTGGTAGGAGAGTGGAGGAAAAACACGATTTGAGAGAGCTTTTCCCAAAACACAAATGGAAATTGGGCCTCACTATACAGAAGAGCAGTACGTACAGAATGCTATGTGTCCATCAAAAGAGTGACTAACACATTGTGGTATCTCCGCAAAACCCAATACTATTCAGCAATCAAAAGTTGCAAATTATTGATATATTCAAAAACAGGTGGGAGACAGAAAAATGTGGTTGGGATCAGGTTACAAAAGACTGTAAATAATACACATTCTCGACCAAGGACAAAGAGAAATCTTGAAAGTGCTTAGATTATGGTTTTGTCTGATTACATAAATAATGCAAGCCCATTTCTTTGAAAAATGCAAATAATTAGTGTATAAAGCAGAAAGTCCTCCATAATCTTAACTCCCAAAATAGTCACTTTTAACAATTTAGTGTTAAACAATTATCTTTAGCTAACAATTTATCTTTCCAGGCATTACATATGTTCCTATGCATTTTTATACCCGTTTTAAAATTTTAATAAAATGGATAAATAGGATTATATATTATATGCTCCATAAGAGCCAGCATCACGCCTATTTTCATTCTTGAATTTTCAGTATCTAACACAATGTCTGGCATAAGAAATATTTGTTGGATGAAAGAGTGATCTTTTATTCTTGATTTTCTTTTCCAGCATATCCTGGATATCCTCATTCTTTTCAATGGCTATACAATGTTCTGCTGTTTGATGCAATGCCCTATTGATAGACACTTCCTGCAAATTCCTTACTGTTACAAGACTATTACAAGATCCGTGTGTACTTGGATGTATTACTGTGATACCGTGAAATATACATTTGGTCTTCATCTCTGTTCCCTGGCAAACAATTCCTAAAATCCTGAGAATCTCCAAAGTGATGTCTTTTTGTCTGTGATGACTGACTGAAAGCTGGCAATCCCTAAGCAGCTTCGGGATGGGGCCGGTCTCCAGAAAGACCGAGGCAGGATTACAAGGTTGGGTCTTTGAGCACTACCCTAAACCTCTGGGGAGGAGAGGAGGCTTAAGATTAAGTTGATAGCCAATGGCCAAAGGTTTAATCAATCATGCCTGTGTAATGAAGTCTCCATAAAAGTTTCAAAAGGACAGAGTTTGAGAAGCTTCTGGATAGGGGAATGTGTGGAGGTTCCTCGAGGGTGGCACGCCCAGGCGGAAAGCTGTGTCCCTTCCACCATACCTCACCTTGTGAATCTCTTCATCTGTATACTTTGTAATATACTTTATAATAAACTAGTAAATGTGTTTCCCTGAGTTCTGTGGGCCACTCCAACAAATTAATTGAACCCCAAAACAGGGTTGTGGGAACCCCAACATGAAGTTGGTCAGTCTGAACTTCAGGAGGCCTGGATTTGCACCTGGTGTCTGAAGGGACCCCAGTTTTGGGGACTGAGCCCTGAACCTATGGGATCTGACACTATCTCCATGTAGACAGCGTTGGAATTGAATTAGAGGACACCCAGCGGTGTCTGCTGCAGAACTGATCACTTGCTTGTTGAGAGAATAGAAAAAACTGAGTTTGTGGTCTTTTTCCTCTGACACACCATTTCTAAAGGACAAATTCCTAGAAGAGGAATTCACTGGTTCAAAATATGCACATCTCAAAACTACATAGATGTAATAGATTTTGCTAAATTACCACCCAAAAGGGTTGTACTGATTTCCTTTTTCATGTGTTGTTTCTACTATATGCTCAACAATCCTTGTTATTAACAATCCTTTTCACCCTTGATAATCTGATAGTCCAAAATTGCTTGTTTTGCTTTTACTATTCGTGGTTTAGCATTTTGTTTTACGTTTATTATTTGCATTTTTCTGTGAATTATCTGTTTATCTCCTTTGATCTCTTTTTACGGTATCATTAATTTTGTTTAATTATAAGCTTTTTATATATTACAGGTGACAATTCTATATATGTCAAAAATATTTCTCCCATTTTTTTTTTTTTTTTTTTGAGTTGGAGTCTCACACTGTCTCCCAGGCTGGAGTGCAATGGTGCGATTTCGGCTCACTGCAATCTCCACATCCTGGGTTCAAGCAATTCTCATGCCTCAGCCTCCTGAGTAGCTGGGACTACAGGCATGCGCCACCACACCCAGCTAATTTTTTTTTTGTATTTTTAGTAGAGACGGGGTTTTACCATGTTGGCCAGGATGGTCTTGATCTCCTGATCTTGTGATCCAACCACCTTGGCCTCCCAAAGTGCTGGGATTACAGGTGCGAGCCATCTCGCCCTGCTTCCCTGTCTTCTTTGTTTAGAATGTCTTTTGCACTGCAGTTTTAAAGTTATATGTAGTCAAATCTGCTTTCTTTCTCCTTTGTGGTTTGTAGCTTCAGTAAAAATTCTCCTCCTTAAGACTATAAAACTATTCTAATTTTTAAAGGTCTGTTAAATGTTTAATATTCTTTTATGGTTTTATTTTTTGCATTTGAATCTTTAATATGTTTTGGTAAGTGAAAGTAAAAACTTAGCTTTGCTTTTTTTCTCCAAATATAATTAAATAAATAATCAAACAGGCCCATTTATTGAATAACTGATGCTTTCCCCACTGACTTGAAATGCCAATTTTACCGTATGTGAAATTCCCATATATACCCGGGCCTGTTCTGAAACTCTCCATTCATATCCATGATTGTAGATTTGTGATACATATTGGTATCTAGTAGGATAAACATAGAAACATTTCACATATTTTTATTCTCGGAGAGCGGCACTGTTACCAATTCGATCTAGATTAGGTAAATTAACAGGACACAAGTTCAGTTATCTCTTTGACAACATCAAAAAATTTAAATATTGGTATAATAGGTAATCTTTCTAGTGTGTATACAGTCATTTAACATGGAGAATTGTCATTTCTTTTTTTTTTTTTGAGACAGAGTCTTGCTCTGTTGCCAGGCTGGAGTGCAGTGGCGTGATCTCGGCTCTCCGCAACCTCCGCCTCCTGGGTTCAAGTGATTCTCCTGCCTCAAATTCCTGTGTAGCTGGGATTACAGGTGCATGCCACCACACTCAGCTAATTTTTGTATTTTTAGTAGAGACGGGGTTTTAACATGTTGGCCAGGCTAATCTCGAACTCCTGACCTCGTGATCTGCCTGCCTTAGCCTTCCAAAGTGCTGGGATTGCAGGTGTGAGCCACCACACCCAGCCAAGAATTGCCATTTCAATCCTGACATTTTGTTTACTTGTTACACAGCAAAAAGTTATGTGTAATAGTGATTCTATATTGCCTATAAACATGTACATTTTAATAAATTTTTTCTTTTCCCTTTGTTCCAATTATGTTTACTGAAATTTTATGTCTGTTAAATCTAATAAAAATTTTGGATTTAAAATACAAATACCTGTTTTATCACATTTTTATAATTTGTTTTTATTGTATTTTAAAAATGTTGATCTGTGATTAGAAAAAATATTTAAATGGCCCTTCAACACAGTTTGAGATGCAAACTAGTTCCAGAGAGCTAACCAATTTCAATTTCCAACAGTTTTCTGCTGGTTTGTCGAAATAGGATTCATTTTTGCATGTTGACCTTGTATTTTACGACTTTGCTAAATTCAATGCTTATAGTTCTTTTCTTAGGATTTCCTACACAGACAGTCATATCACCATCAAACAAAGACAGCTTACTTCTTCCTTTCCATCTGCATGACCTTGATTTATTTTGTGTGCCTTTTTGCACTGGCTACAACCTCCAGTGTAATGCTGAATAAACGTGGTGAGAATAGATGTCCTTGCCTTGTTTCCAATCCAGTGGGGGAAAGCATTGTCTTTCATCACTAAATATAACCTTAGCTGTAGGTCTTACATAGATGCCTTCTTTTCAGATTAGAGAAATTCCTTTCTGTTCTATTTTTAGTTTTGCTGAGAGTTTTTATTAGGAATGGATGCTAGTTTTTGTCAAAAGCTTTTTCTGTACCTGTTGATAGGATCGTTTGTTTTAGTCTGATAACATGGTGAACTGATATTTATATGTTAAACCAATATTGTATTACTGGGATAAACTCCAGCTGGATGTGTCAAGAGCCCCAGTAGATGCCTCAAACCACAGACTATACCAAACCCTATAAACACTATGTTTTTTTTCATACATATATATATATATATATATACACACCTATGATAAAATGTAATTGGAATAACAGAACAAAAACAATACACTGTAATAAAAGTTGTGTGAATGTGGTCTAATATCTTCTTTTGCTCTACTCACCCTTCTTTTTGTTATAATGTGAGATTATAAAATTGGGACCACAGGTGACCATGGGTAACTGCAACTGTGAAAAGCAAAACCAGAGATGATAAAGTGTGCTATCACTTCTATTTTCTGGAAGAGTTTGTATAGAACTGGTACTGTTTTTTCTTTCTTTCTTTCTTTTTTTCATGTTTGGCAGAATTTCCCAATTAAGTCTTCTAGATGTTTTCTTTATAAAAACTACAAATTCATTTTCTTTAATAGATAAGTGGATGTTCAGTTAGCTCCAACATATAAAGAGCCTGCAAGTCATCACTCCCATCCTTACACAAAAAAGCTAAGCAAATGGAAAAATCAACAATTCTTTTGAACCCATCAGAGGACTGAGGTCTCAGGGTAAACCAGCACTCTGAAATCTGGAGAGAAAGGAGAATCCGGAGAGTCACCGCTGAGATTTGCTTACCTGGAGTGGAAGCTGCTGGAGCCATAAACTGGCAGTGACACTTAAATGCTAATGTTGACAAACTGCTGGAGTCTGACTATGGACTAGTATAAGAGTGAGAAATACTGTCTTCATTCTAAAATACATCCAGAATTGTTCTCTATAACAAAGTCCTCTCTCCAAGGAAAAAGACTTCACCAAAGCCTGATCCCAGCTGGGGAAAGGTACCTTTCTTCTCCAGCCACCTTCTAGCTTCCTTGTCTTTTCTAAGGGGGAAAAAGTTCAGAAACACTCAGCCCAGGGATTGAGGCCCATGAAAATACTGAGATTTAAATTTTATTATTATTTTATTATTATTATACATGTCCCCTCCTTCACATCTCACTGCCACACCAACAGGGCTCTAGTATAATTTACAGTGGATTACAGCTGAACGAGTTCCAAGACAAAGGCTTTCTCTGAAAAGGAGCACTGAGGGAACACCACAGTCAAAAGAGGAGACAAAACCAAGACCAACCGAGGAATTTGAAGCCTCTGGCACTAGCAGCCACAGCAGACATTAAATATAGTCCAACTCCTACCTAGATTAACATAAAATTTACACTCAAGGCTTTTAATATTCAGTTCCTATTACCCAAGAGGCGATGTGTAGCTTTCAACAAATAATTACAAGGCATATTAAGAGGCAAGAAAAACAAAGTCTGAAGACATAGAAGGATACATAGATTTTCTAATTAATTTTTTTTTTTCTGAGATGGAGTTTCACTTTTGCAATAGTGTGATCTCAGACCAATGCAACCTCCGTCTCCTGGGTTCAAATGATTCTCCTGCCTCAGCCTCCCGAGTAGCTGGGATTACAGGTGCCCATCACCATGCCCGGCTTATTTTTTGTATTTTTAGTAGAGATGGGGTTTCACCATGTTGGCCAGGCTGGTCTTGAACTCCTGACCTCAAGTGATCCACCCACCTCAGCCTCTCTTGAATTTTGTGGGATTTTTTAAAAAGGAATTTGTCCATTTAAGTTTTTTAATTCATTGGCATTAAAGTTGTCTATAATATCCTTTATTATTTATTTAGTAATGTAGGCCCTATGTGATGTCTGTCATGACTGATATTTGTGCCTTCTCTTTTTTCCATCTGACCAGAGCTTTACCAGCTTTGTTGGTTTTTTTCAAAGAACTAGATCTTTGTTTCACTTTTCTCCATTGTTTTACTGCTATTTCTTTGGTTCCCATTCTTTCATTATTTCATTTCTTCTCCTTATATTAGATTTAGTTTCCTCTTCTTTAGTTTCTTAAGTAGAAGCTTAGGTCATCGATTTTGAATATTTTTACTTACCTAATATAAGCATTTAATGTTAAGAATTTCCCTCCATTGGCCGGGCACAGTGGCTCACGCCTGTAATCCCAATACTTTGGGAGGTCAAGGCAGGTGGATCACGAGGTCAGGGGATCGAGACCATCCTGGCCAACATGGTGAAACCCTGTCTCTACGAAAAATACAAAAATTAGCTGGGCATGGTGGTACATGCCTGTAGTCCCATCTACTCGGGAGGCTGAGGCAGGAGAATTGCTTGAAACCAGTAGGCAGAGGTTGCAGTGAGCCAAGATTGTGCCACTGCGCTCCAGCCTGGTGACAGAGCAAGACTCTGCCTCAAAAAAAAAAAAAAAAAAAAAAAATTTCCCCTTTCTATTCCCTCCTCCTGGTCTTTGCTTTGGCCACTACCCTGTCCCTCTCCTACATCATTAATTTTTTCCTTTTTTTTTTCTGAGACGGAGTCTTGCTCTGTCACCAGGCTGGAGTGTAGTGGCACAATCTCGGCTCACTGCAACCTCCACCTCCCAGGTTCAAGCGATTCTTCCACCTCAGCCTCCAGAGTAGCTGGGACTACAGGCGCATGTCACCACACCCAGCTAATTTTTGTATTCTTAGCAGAGATGGGGTTTCACCATGTTGGCCAGGATGGTCTCTATCTCTTAATCTCATGATCTGCCCGCCTCAGCCTCCCAAAGTGCTGAGATTACAGGTGTGAGCCACCGTGCCTGGCCTAATTTTTTCCTTCTATGGAGTCATTCTTAATACAAACATGCACTTACAGTCTACATCATAAGAAAAAAAAGAAAAACACCCTCTCTTTTCCCCATATCCTCCTTAGGTTATCATCCCATTGCTCTACAATATCTGTGTTCTCAATGCTGTGTCTACTTCCTTATCTTCTGTTCTGTACGATCCATTCCATTCAGGTGTTCACTCTTATCTCATCTTGAAATTGTTTTTATCAAGGTCACTAGCAAGTTCCATCTCTCCATACACAACTATCAATTAACTCTCCTCTTCTTACCCATTATCCAGCAGCATTTGACATCCTTTCACCACGGGCTGTCACGCCACAACACTCCTTTGGTTTTCCTTCTTTCTTCACTGACTTCTGCTCTCCTTTCCAACCTTTCAATTGAGTGCCCCTAGGATTCAGTTCTCAGCTATCACCTATCTATATCCACTACCCTGTGCCCTTCATCCACTTCTAAATTTTGTTGTGTTTTTTGAGATGGAGTTTCCCTCTTGTTGCCCAGTGTAACGGCGCAATCTCAGCTCACCACAACCTCTGCTTCCTGGGTTCAAGCGATTCTCCTGCCTCAGCCTCCTGAGTAGTTGGGACAGCAGGCATGTGCAACCATGCCTAATTAATTTTGTATTTTTAGTAGAGATGGGGTTTCCCCATGTTGGTCAGGCTAGTCTTGAACTCCTGACCTCAGATGATCTGCTGGCCTCGGCCTCCTAAAGTGCTGGGATTACAGGTGTGAGCCATCGTGCCTGGCCCATCCACTTCTAAACTTTAAGCATCATCTTAGTAGTCAAGCGATTCTGTATTATTCCATAATTTGTAGTGCATTTTGTAGTTGCCTTAAAATAATACTTATGTGTTTTAATCTGTGCAGTTAGAGTATATGTTTTCCAAGGACAAAGATCCCCACCATCTAGTTCTTTACTATCCTTTTGAAGTGTCTAAGCAGTATTCTGTGCATGGTAAGCCCCGAATAAGCACTGCAAACTCCATCAGATTTTGTACAAGCTCTTAAAAATGTATAGTTTTACTAGTAGGCAGAAGCAGGATTTACAGTGATCTACACTGAGGCAGAAAGTACCACTTATAAATTAACTGAGAATTAAAGCCGGGATCTGCTTGGGGCTCATAGTCTATTATGGTCACCTTAGAATGTACCTAATTCTGGGACCATAACCTGCCCAGAGGCTCCTTCTATTCAGCATTTTCAAAGAGGTGAAAGTAAAATATGTACTTCTTTCCATTAGGGGTTTCTCATGTGTTGAGGCTGGTCACAGGGAAATCTCCATTCCAACTAAATGTCAAACAAGTAACAATTAAATTAGAACCAAAATCCAGGGTTTAAGGGCCAATGAAATTATACAGGAATCTGGGCTGATATCTGAGGGATGCCCACCTCTTCTAAAGGATTACAGGTTAGAAGCAAAGAGCCCCTAGAACCTGAGAACGTTTCATCCAATCTCATCATCAACACAGCCTGGAACAGCCTCAATTCAAGCCAGAGAACCAGCGTCAAATGGTTTTGAGTTTCATATCATAATCCCCTATGTATCCTGTCTGATGGCGAGGGACAAGCTCAACCCTTTAGCTGCACTGTCTCCTCCTCAAGGGAAAGACAGACAAAAGGACTTGGCAGGCTACTCAGAATCACCAGGTAAAAACTAAATGGTACTCTCCTCTTCACTGAACTCCAATCTTCAGCCACTTTTATGCAACGTTCTTTAAATTCACAATTTTACAATTAGGAGATTTTGCAAAGCAAGCTTCCAAGATCTCTGAGGGTTCTCCCAGCTTGGTTTAAGATACCTGAAGGAAATGCTCTGCACCAAACTGTTCCTAAACACACAGATATGAAATAAGCCCTATGAGTTTTAAATCAGATAAAGAATTTTTCTTTGAAAAAAGACTCTGATCAGTCATAAACAACGAATGTACATCCAAGTTTCATAAGGAGACAAAACACGGTAGCAACAGATACTAAAGGATGCACTATTCCACAGAAGAGGAAACACAGGAAATGAGTAGTGCCGAACAATCTTTTTATTGTTCACTGAAAAACGCAGGTCTGCAAAGAGTCCACTGCATTGTATATTGAATGCAAGGTCTGATATTGCAAGTACATATGACATAGTATAACATATAAGATATTACACATTTTACATAGTGATAGTACCCGCCTCTTCTAAACGCTAAAATTCAATAAACTGAAATAAAAAGCCTCCTAAAGAAACAAACATTGCAATTATAAACAAAATGCACTAAACAGAGTACTTTAAAATTGTTTTGTGTGACGTCTATCTTGTCTACCTGGAGTTAGGAATGGTGGAGCCCAGAAAAAACTCAGCTAACAAAAACAGCCATCACCCTCAAGGAACTCTTCCCGGGAAACAGGCCACTGATGCCTGCCACAGGCTGCCACCCTGGTTGGTGGGCCAGCCAGGCTTCAGTGCTGCCTGAGGGCCCACACTGAATGCTAACGCCTGTCTGGGGCTGGGTTGAGGTGAGTGGGAGGAGCACCAGGAAGGAAGAAGCTTCTGTCACACTGCTTATTCTGCACCCACTCTATGGAGAGGAACACCTAGTGTTTCTGGTGTCAATCTGCCACTCTCCACAAACATTGAAATGTGATTGAGAAGAAAATGTTAACAGTGGGAACAAAAGCCATTTTCTATGCAGTCTGCAGTTATCATCGTTAATTCCTTTCAGCCATGTTTTCATTAAGATGCTCTAAAAGAGGCTGCTGCTATTATACTGCCAGCCAGGCAGCCAGGCAGGCAGGCAGGCAGGCAGGCCAGGATAAAGGTAATGAAACGTCTCCAGTTGTAACTACTAATTCAAATGAATTAAAAATAAATATAGCGTATACTAGAGATCAACACAGTCTCTTATTATTTACATGGTAATATGTTCAAGAATTGCAAAAATATTCACAATTCTCCAAGGTCAACTTTATATCCACATTTCCCTCCAAGCAGAAAATCCTGAAGGGAAGGGAATGTATAATATCAACACCTCCTGTTCATCTCACATATAATTAGGGCTCAGAAACTCATTATAGATAACAAATGTAAAAAAAAAAAAAAAAAGCATTTCAATATACACACAGCAACAGAGGAAGACTACGCCCTCCCTCTGCGCTTCCTTGGCATAAGGCAAAGCATGGCTATTTGCAACAACAGTTTCTAAGCTGACTCTGGAAAGGCTCAGTTTTAGGAGAAATCAGAATTACAAATTTCCTTCATTCACAGGTAACAAAGGATTATTAAATAAAGACCACAGTCTCACCATCCAATAAAATTTTCTTCTCATCTGAGTTCTTATGAGATTTTACAATATCCAGCTTTTTAAGTTAATATGAAACTATCAGCATGCAGAGAACATCCTCAAAGCTCAAGATGAGTAAAGCTAATATTCTCAGATTTTCCACTCTACATGTCAGCAGCTATTTTATCACAATATCCATTAACAGAGTTTTAAGTCCTTAATAACCAACTATGTATTTTTCTTATTCAAAGAACACCATGTTTCGATAAGAATAATCCCAGACTGATGAGTATCTTATTCCCCTTGATGCTGCACAGTAAATGTCACTGTTCAGTCTCTATAACTCTGACTCTTCCAGTCAAAGGAAAATCTTGTGTAAAGCTGGAGAACTGCAAACTTCAGCGGAAGAACCGGTGTCAGTGCTGAAGTAAACTTTAGGGGAATAACTACAATCATTTATCAGACTGTTTACAGCATTGCTGGAAGCCCTCTTCTTCTTTATCTCTATTAGATTGAGACATTCTAATATTTTAAACATGAGGGTTCACTGATATTGATAAAGGTCTAGTTCAAGGTTTTGGCCTCTGGAATGATGTGTGACTAGGCCAAAACCCTGGCCATGTTTGTTTTAAACATGTTCATTCTACTTCCCACCACAATCTGTCAAACCCACTCATCTGTCCTGCCACTGTCACTCTCCCAGCCCCTCAGCATTGCTGCTCTTCTCTCTTGAATGTTCTACTACATGTATGGTATTCACTGAGACATCACTATAACATATAGGTCATTTGCATTTCATGCTACCAGCTCCCCAAAAGACATCAAGTGGGAACAATTTCTAATAGTAAAGGCACGATTTGCTGGCATTTTCCCTTTATAAAGGAAATCAAAGGGGTTGTCTGGAAGCTGAAAGAACACCTTGGGTATTCCTGTAAAGGGAATGCTGTATCTGCTACCAAAATCCAGAGACACTGACTAGATCGGAAGATCATATGGATTATATAATAGTGTGAGATCTGGCAGTTTAAGATCTAGTTCCAACTTTACATTAAACCATTTGGATTAAAGTGTTGTTAGTATCACAGAAACAAATGAAAACCATCAACAACCCCCTTTTGGCTCATTTCCTCGTGCTTCTGATTGTACTTCCACCAGCTCCAGTGAAGCCTGTCCCAGTACACACTGCTCAGCTCCCGGCTCAGACATAAAACAATGCATTTCATCTCAACTAGCACAGCAACTGGCACTCACATGGTCAATGCTGCAGCCAACGGCCTTGGGGCAAAGCCCATGGAAAAGCTTTAAACAGGGGAAGGAATTATAGACATTGCATAAAAATTCTTGATTTTAGAATAACTTCCCCAGGAAGTCAAAAACAGTCATTTTTAGTGAATAAAATGTAATCTATACTCAAAAACAATGTAATGCCTCAGAAAGCAAAACCCAGAATAGAAGAACTTCAGAAAAATACGGCTTCATCAGTATCTGACTTTGGCTAAATTATCATAGTCAGTGTAATTTATTATTGGATTTAGAAGCACAGCCTACTGCGTTCTCTAAGACAGTGAAGTACACGAAAACACTTAACAGGGGTGATAGCCCTTTAGCCTCTTGTGACTTCAGAACTTAGAAAGATAAAAGTTAACCAGGATTTGACATTCAGATACTTACTTGCTCAGCACAAGTTGAGTTAGGAGACAGTTAAACAGGCTCTCATTCACTGATGGTGTTCTCAGGAAGCTCCTATTTGGATGCCAGACCAGTGGTTCTCTGCCTGGCTGCACGTGGGAATCACCTGGGAAGCTTTTAAAACTCAACCACGTGCCCAGGCCAATTAACTCTGAAGGGTGGAGCCCAGAATCAGAAGCTTTACATTGCCCCAGGTGATCCTCGTGCAGCCAGGACGCACACCACTGAGGCATCCCTTTCTGAGAGTGGTTGCGAGAAAGCCAAGTGAACCGAACTCGTATCTGGATAGTTTTTTTCCTCAATTCCACCAGAAAAAGGGATTTTTAGAAAAAGGTACAGTTGTGCTTCCTCTAAAGATGTAGTCTGCAGTTTGGGAAGTGCTGGTTCCCAGAGGTTATCTGGAGCGCTGGTTGTAAAGAAGAAAGTCCTTGTCTTGGCAGAGTAAGCAGAGTTTCAGGCTTCGGCAGCTGCCTCCCGCAACAAAGAATGCCCATATGCCCATGAGCACCAGGATTATAAATGCCGACACCAGGTTTATTCCATAATGAGGACTTATGAAGGTCTGCAAAAGAAAAATAAATTAGCTTGGGTAGTAACAGCAGGCTTATTAAACGTGGAATAACCAAAGATAATGGGAAGCATGAAATACTCTCAAGAACTTGGGTGTGCTTCAACAAACATATGACATGTGTCATGTGTTATGGACCCGAGGCATGTAGAACTAAGCTGGTCAACAGACACTGTGGGTAGTAGTCCCAGCTACTTGGGAGGGTGAGGTGGGAGAATCACTTGAGCCCAGGAGGTCGAGGCTGCAATGAGCTGTGAGTGAGCCACTGCACTCCAGCCTGGGCAACCGGGCAAGACTCCATCTCAAATGAGAAACATCATCAATGCCTCTCTGCTGTAGAATGGGTAAATTATGGTATAGACACATGGTAGAATACTATACACCAATGAGTGAGCCATTTAAGTCTGACAACTATCTTTCATACTGCTGTTAGGAAAACAGTCTAGCATTACAAATTAAAGGGGAATTTGCATTCTCTATTTCACTCCAGCAATTCTGCAGCTAGAGCTACACTCTGAAGCAATTAGTTCTGAAAATAATAGATCACCTGCACCTGGGAACTTGTTAGAAATCCACTAGTGATGTAAAGATGAATCACACAAACGTGCTGACCAAGAGAAGCCAGATACAAGGGCAAATGTTGTGTGGCTCCGTTTACAGAAATACCAAAAGGTAGCACCGAGCTGTGGTGCTAGAAGTCCAGAATCATGGTCACCCTTAGTGGGGGCAGTGACTGGTGGAACAAAGAGGCTCCTGAGAGCTGAGAATGTTCTGATTGTCAACTAGGTGCTAGTTACACAGGTGTGTTCACACTGTGAACATTCATCAATTTGTGTGGTTTTCTGTAGGTGTGTTATTTTAATAACACAATTATGTAATCATTTTCTGAAATCTGCCATTGAGAGAGAACTACTATTAATATTTGGTAGATACTTTTCAAACTTCCTAGGTTCTTTCCTGGAGTCTCACTGTCACCCAGGCTGCAGTGCAGGGGTGCGACATAGGCTCACTCCAACCTCCACCTCCTGGGTTCAAGTGATTCTCTTCCTCAACCTCCCAAATAGCTGGAATTATAGGTGCCCGTCACCATGCCCGGCTAATTTTTGTGTGTATGTATATATATTTTAGTAGAGACAGGGTTTCACTATCTTGGCCAGGCCGGTCTTAAACTCCTGACTTCATGATCCACCCACCTCGGCCTCCCAAACTACTGGGATTATAGGCATGAGCCACCATGCCCAGCCAATTCTTTCCTTTTAATCATTAAAAAGCATATTATCTACCTTCAGTGCCAAAAAAAAAAAACCAAGAATATTATCAACTATCCAATATTCACCAACATTTATTGGCCACCTACTATGTGCCATGAATAGAAGACACAAAGATTGGCAAGATAAGTCCCATCTTTGATTATCAAACTCTAGTTAGAAAGAGAGATTAAGAGAGACAAAAACTTTATTAAATAAAATATGCTAGCCAAGGATATGTGTTATACGAGAGCTAGGAATAAGGTCTAGTGATAGTGCTGAGTCTGAAACATGCAACTTTTCCATGCAGCTGTCATAGAGAATAAACAGTTTTCCAAACTGACTGAGGTTACAGAGAGACAAATCACTGCAAATAAACAGCAGGGAAAAAAAATCTTCTAATAAAACCCACCAAAAAACTAAAAGTGATGGTCTTTCTGTGGTAAGAGTTAGAAGACTCATTCATTCACTTAAATAGCTTTTCTGAATTTCCCCACTGTCTCATGAGCATGTATTTCATCCAGAATAGAATTTACCATTTTAGATACATAGACTTGAGTTCCAAAATACAGTCTGGGCATGGCGGCAACACTCACCTGGGCTGATACCAGCAGATGGGTCAGGAGAACTATAAGGAGGATGTACCACTTTTTCCTCTCACAGCCATCAAAAAAGACAATGCCCCAGAACACGTGCAGCAGGATGATGACCAGCGTCATGAAAGCTGAAAGACAGTCAACTATTAGTGTCACTCCCACAGACACCATAGCCACTGAGCCCCCGACACTGTGCTTGGGCTCTCGGAGTGTTCACTGCACCTGAGAGAGAGAGTTTACCACCAACTGACAGAAACAGGACCTTGACACACGTTTGCCCACTCAAAAAGCAACACTGCTGAACAGGAGACTGCTCTGCCACAGCTTCTTGTCTAGAATGTGAATCTGTTCAACAACAGGTCAACTGAGATCTGGCTTTCAGGCAGCTTTCCTGAGGAACACAATCAAATTATTGTGATGTCCAGCCAGCTTTTTCCCAATGAGCCTTCTGCACTAGTAAAAAGAGACTTCAATGAAAAGGAATACCTTCTGTTTAAACAAGGCTCCTCGTAAAAGTGGAATTTTTCCTTGGATCCTTTTGAAAAAGGCCAATGGGAAACTATTTACAATCACAGCCAGGCACGGTGGCTCACGCCTGTAATCCCAGCACTTTGGGAGGCTAAGGTGGGCAGATCACTTGAGATCAGGAGTTCGAGACTGGCCTGGCCAACATGGTGAAACCCCATCTCTACTAAAAATGCAAAAATTAGTCGGGTGTGTTGGCATGTGCCTGTAATCCCAGCTATTCGAGAGGCTGAGGCAGGAGAATTACTTGAAGCCAGGAGGCGGAGATTGCAGTGAGCCGAGATCATACCATTGCACTCCAGTCTGAGCAACAGAGCAAGACTCCAACTCAAAAAAAAAAAAAAAACAGAAAAGAAAAATATTTAAAATCACAATAATCGCTCCCCTCAGCCTGGCTCACCGCCCAGCGCCAGGCGAGGGGCGACGCCTCGAGGTAAAACAGAGGAGGTGCGGGGGACGGAGCCTGCGTGAGCCCCGTAGCTCTGGAGAGGCCGAGGCTGTAGGCTGCGAGGGCAAGTGCCATGGCGGATGAACAGGTGAACCGCAGCGCCGACCTGGCCCCCAACTGTAAGGCCCCGGAGACTACAGAATCTACGGCTTCCTCCGCGGGCACCTGCGAAGCCGCTGCCAAGTCACCGGAGCCCAAGGACGACAGCACCTGCGTGTTCTGCCGGATCGCGGGGCAGCAGGACCCGGGCACCGAACTCGTGCACTGCGAGAATGAGGACCTAGTTGGCTTCAAAGATATCAAACCAGCAGCAACTCATCATTATCTTACAGTGCCAAAGAAGCATACTGGAAATTGCAGATCTCTAAGGAAAGATCAAGTAGAACTGGTTGAGAACATACTAACTAACTGTTGGAAAAACCATTCTTGAAAGGAATAATTTCACTGACTTCATGAATGTGAGGATGGGTTTTCATATGCCTCCGTTCTGTTCCATTTCTCACTTGCACCTTCATGTTCTGGCACCAGTGGATCAGCTTGGCTTCTTATCCAAGCTGGTTTATAGAGTCATTTCCTATTGGTTTATCACAGCTGATCATTTGATTGAAAAACTAAGAATATGAAAATGTCAACAATGGAAGATTTTTCTAATTTTGGCTCAGCATGAAGTAATGTTTAGGTCCCTTTTAAGTCTAATTGCAATTTTAAGGTTTGTTGGGTTTTATGAGAGGCTATTACTGAGTGGCCTTAAATCTTTTCTGAATGTCTGTTTCCTGAGATCTGTGATACAGTTATAAGAATATTTTGTTATTGACTTGTTTCAATGATTACTTGTTTAAGGATTTTATATATATGATACTATAGATAAAATCCTATTTAAGACAAATTCTGTTAATCAAGAAGGGCTCTGTATTTAAGTTAAAATGTTTTCATTTCTCAGTAGTCAGTTATAATACTGATGTATTTATGAAGAATAAACTACTATGGAAAGTACTTTATTGGAACCTTCATTACTGTGAAGGAGAAAAAGAACTTAGCTATTTCTTGACAGTGCTATAGTTTTACACATACATTTTCAAAATACTACACAACAATCTCTATCTTGCTGAAAGAAGGAATTATAGATGTGCCACTTTTTCCTCAAATTTCAGATGCCAGTTTTCACTTCTTGAAGCCTTGAATCTTTTTAATAAATCTGTTCTGAAAGCTATATAATATATATAATTTCTATCAGTGAATTTACAATAACTATCAAATTGGCTATCAGAATTCACTGTAATGGAATTTTGCCTGTAATAACATAAAGGGGGAAGAAATATAAAGTGGTTCTCTTAATAAAACTAGCAGAAACTGTTGCTTTATGGCATGTTTTTGTGTCAAAGAGAAATCAGAATAAAAAGCAGTTAAACTTTGTTTTTACCATGAAAAAGCCCTGATTCAAAAGTAGAGATGGGCTTAGATAAGAAAATTTGATAACACAAAGCTAATATTATTGATATATCATTTTATGAGGCATATTTTGTTAGAAATTGTTTTTTTGGTGCTAATCTGCAGTCACAATAGTGAATATGAATGAATGTTGATCCTACATTGTGCCAGTGTATAATAGTACCATGTATGTGAATATGAAGAAATGAACATGAGGATTAATGCATTGTTGAAAATAGGCTGAGATACTAGTTTTCTTTTTTAGAGGGGGCATGTATTAAACATAGTTTTAAGTAACAAATTACTTATTACAAAGTTACAACATGTGGAATCAATACTGTTTTATTTGTTCGTTAGTTTATTCATTCAGCAAACATTTGTTGAGCATTTAATGTGTACCAGACCTTGCAAGGATCAGGAAATAAAGAAATGAAAACAGACAATTCAGCCTGCAATTGCTAGTACAGGGATCAAACAAAGTCAATGATTAGAATTTACTGTGTTAAGCGCTATGATACCCACAGAAGAGGCTGTGAAGGGAGAAACACTTCTGAGAACGGGTGGTAGTAGAACTGAGTATTTAAGACTGAATGTTAGGCCGGTACACAGTGACTGATTAGGCTGAGAAACCCACACGTACTTCCCTTGAGTTCTGCTTCCACTGTTATTTACTTTACAATAGATGTTAATGTCCAGATTTCACCTTATTTACTGAAGGTGGAGGAAGGATATGGAAGTAGGGGTTATGGGTTCTCAAAAGTGGATTTAGAGATTTTTTTATCACCGTTTTGTGATACGGTTCACTGAGCACTTACACAGTTTAACAGTTACAAGTTTCCATAAATCAGTTCGAATGCAGTCATATTCTATTCTAAATCAGTTGGAATACAGTCAGCTTCAGGGAAGGAATTTTCAACAAGTGCAACCTTTGATTGTTTTATTATGGTAACTTGCAGCGATATAATTGACAATATCAAAACAATAACGAAGTATTTCAGGAACTCCCAAATGCCTTATGGACCTCTTTGAAAATGTGGTTAGCCAATTGATTCAACTTTTATAGCTTTATATGCTCTCATATAAACCAATTTTTAAAAACCCTTAGAAACACATTTTTTAGTAGAGGTTCTCACTTACTTATAAAGATTAATAATCAAATTGCTACAATTAATATCCATTTGGCCTTTTCAGTAGTCTAAATATCTAGCCATCTACAACACTAGTTCATCTAGCCAATTCAAAACAAGGCTGATTCATAACCTGTCTTAAAAATGTTTAAAGTAGTGTCAAGAACACTGTTTATGCATGTTGTGATACTGTTTGTGGAACTGTAAAATTATTATCATGAGTATTTCTAACTGTGCTTACTTAGCTAGAAGAAAATGAAACAATACTGTCAAAAAAAATCACAATAATCATCTACGATCCTTCTTAAGCAACTGGCATTTAATTTTATCAGCACCACTAGGCTTTTCTGGGGAACACTACCTCTGTGTGTGTTGTGTCTGTGTATCCTGTGTGCTGGATAATAGTCTTTATTTAAAGTGGGCAAGCCCTATGTATTCTGCAAAGTTTAACATGAAAAAAGGCATCTAGATTTGCTCTTTCAGCCACATAATAAGAAACCATTAACACCCAACAGACTGGCAAAAATTCAAGTCTGACAACTCTCTTTCATACTGCTGATAGGAAAACAGTCTAGCATTACAAATTAAAGTGGAATTTGCATTCTCTATTTCACTCCAGCAATTGTGCAGCTAGAGATATACTCTGAAGCAATTAGTTCTGAAATTAATACATCACCTGCACCTGGGAACTTGTCAGAAACTCAAATTATGGGGACCCACCCCACACTTCCTGAATCAGAAACAGTGGGGTGGGAGCCTAGCAATCTGTGTTTAAATAGCCCTCCAGGTGATTCTGATGCATGGTCTAGCTTCAGAATCACTGCTCTAGAGAAACGTACACATCTGCACAAGGAGCATATGTAAGTTTATATCAGCACTGTCTGTAATAATGAAATATGTCCATCATTACCAGAATGGATAAATAAATCACGCTCTATTCACACAACGGAATACTATATGATCTACAATATAAATGATCTCAAGAATCTAATGTTATGTAGAAAAGAAAACCATAATGTGGAAAAAATACCTATTATTTCATTGATACGAAGTCTAAAACATGCAAAACAATATTTAAAAGACGTAACTGTTGTGGTTAGAGGGCAGAAAGCTGTTACATCTGGTGTAACAGGATCATCATTTCAGTAAATGGTGGTAGATATTTCAACTAAAGTAGAAGAGAAATAGTTCCCAAAATTTTGAGGCTATGGCAGATGAAGCTAAAGTGATGTACTTTAATCTCAGTGATGATCCTGGAAAGGGAAGCATCCCTGGAGACAGATGTTTGGTGATGGCGGGGAGCTGGGACTGCTGAAGAAGCCCAGGAGTGCAGTTTATGTTTTAAAGTTTCTGTGTCAGAAAGGATCAAGGCAGAAACTGACATAAATGGAAACATTGATTTTTTAAAAAATCATAAAGTGTCCATACTCTAAGGGTTTTTTGGAATCTAGATGACAATCAAATGTCAAGAGAAAGCAATGACATTGTTAAGGTGTCATCTGTCTGGCAGCTTATGTTTGCCATTCTCTCTGAATATTGATGTTGCTAGGGCAGCCCTGATAAAATAACCAGGAAAGGTCCTTGGTTTTTAACTGTTTTTCTTTAGTTCCTTTATCTATAGGCACAGCCGCTTAAAGAAACCAGATGGCTCCAGACGGCACCAGGGCTTCTTGACCCCTGTCCAGACACCAGAGAAGACCTCGCAAAACCACCTCAAACTGGAACAGATGACTCCTATTTGCCTTTAGATCATCAGCATATCATTGCAGTGCTAAAATTCCCTCCCCTGAAAGAAAACCCCTGCCATTTTGTGTCCATACAATATATGAAGACATATGTTCATGAACTGCACCTTTACGTCTGGAGTCCCATCCTGCACATGCTAACATTCCTTTCCTGTCCTTTTTAAAAAACCCGATGCCTTCTAGTGTTTGGGAAGAAGGTACATTTAGTGCAGGAGCTCACCTCCTCCATTCTCTGGCCAGAGAATGAAACTTTACTGCCTTTTACAATGGGATGTCCTTTCTTTGCAACCAATATGGAGTGGGGAAAGAACTCTTTACCAGTGACACTGAGAAACAGTTATGCTCCTATAGCCACTTAAAACGCTCTCACTTATAAAATTTTCAGTCTATTCTTGTCCAAAAGAGCATTATTCTGTGATTTTTAGGCAAGCATCCTCAAGATATCATTAGCCCTGACCTTTTTACTCTGCACATTAGTGTTACTCTTTCCCTATTTTAGCACAATCTTAGACTCATATTTGCACACTTTTGTGTCATGAAATTCTGGGCAAATTCCTTCCAAATTCTAGGTCCGTATTTCTTGGTCCTTCTTACTAAGAAGTCTGTTGGATTGACACTGCCTCCAAAGTCAAGTTCATACATCTCAGACTAGCATTCAAGGACCTCTACAATCTAGATACATCTCAGACTAGCATTCATGGACCTCTACAATCTAGACACCAATTACCTTGACACCATATTCTCTAGCAATCTTCAACTGCATCCTATGGAAGAAAACCAGAACTCTTCTTCACTCTGTCTATACCTCTGGTTTTCTTTTTTGCTTTTAAATAGATTATCCCTTTGTCTGAATACTCTGCCCCTCAGCACCACCCCTCCCCATTTCACCACATCCAAATCTTTTATTTACAATCCAATTCAAATGCCACCTCTCCTGGGTACTTAACTATGTATTAAAAATGCATTCCTGGCTGGGCATGGTAGCTTACACCTGTAATCCCAGCACTTTGGAGGCTGAGGTGGGCAGACCACTTGAGCCAGGAGTTCGAGACCAGCTTGGGCAACATAAGGAGACTCTGTCTCTACAATAACTACAAAAATTTGCCAGGCATGGTGGTGTGCACTTGTAGTCTCAGCTACTCAGGAGGCTGACATGGGAGGATTACCTGAGCCCACGGAGGTGGAGGCTACAGTGAGCCCTGATTGCACCACTGCACTCCGGCCGGAGCGACAGAGCTAGACCATGTCTCAAAAAAATAAATAAAAAATAAAAACAAAAATGCATTCCTCTTCATTCTTGTAGATTATTTCTTCCTCTGACTTTTTATTACTCTTACATTTATTTTCTTTCTCCCCTCTTTCATCAATGCACATAACAAGTATGTATGCAGTGCCCAGTATGGACCAGGCACTTTCTAGCAACTGGACTATTACAATGCATGAAACAGTCTCACAAAACCTTTCCTCATCCTTTCAGTTTACCATTTTAGTAACATAATATCTAGAGGAGATCCCTTGGACATGTATTAAAATATTGTGCTATGTTCACATTCGACTCATTTATGTAGACAGCACTCATTTCTGGATGGCTTTGATGGTGATCATCACAACCTTCACTATCACAATGTGCTATGTTAGAATGCTGGGAATGGCCAGGCATGGTGGCTCACGCCTGTAATACCAGCACTTTGGGAGGCCGAGGCAGATCATGAGGTTGGAAGATCGACACCATCCTGGCCAACATGGTGAAACCTCTTCTCTACTAAAAATACAAAAAATTAGTTGGGTGTGGTGGCGTGCACCTGTACGTCCTAGCTACTAGGGAGGCTGAGGCAGGAGAATCACTTGAACCTGGGAAGCAGAGGTTGCAGTTAGCTGAGATCGCACCACTGCACTCCAGCCTGGCAACAGAGCAAGACTACATCTCAAAAAAAAAAAAAAAAAAAAAAAAGAATGCCATGCTGAGATTTACTCTTTCTTCCCTTTGCAATTGACGAGAGGTCCAACAGAAACAGACCTGGCTATCTGTATTATTTTGCCACATACATGTGGCTACAGCTACATACATCCTATTTTAACCCTTCTCATTAGTAAATGGAACAAATTCCTGCTAGAAATGAAAATTTGCTAATAGTATCTCTAGAGTACCACCTTTTAATTTGTAAACCTTTCTCAGTTAATGTTCCCAAATATAAAATTCTAAAAGTCCTTCAGTGAATCTAACCCCAAAATTTACTTTGTTATAATATTCTTTTTTTTCCTGAGACAGGGTCTCAACTCTTGTCACCCAGACTGGAGTGCAGTGGTGGGACTATGGCTCACTACAGCCTAGAACTCCCTGGGCTCAGATAATCCTCCTACCTCAGCCTCCTGAGTACCTGGGACTACAGGTGTGCACCACCAGGGTAGACTAATTTTTTTCTACTTTTGGTAGAGGGAGGGTTTTGCCGTGTTGCCCAGTCTGGTCTAGAACTCCTGGGTTCAAGCAATCTGCCCACCTCAGCTTCCCAAAGTGCTGGGATTATAGGCTTGAGCCATAATGCCCAGCCCGTTCTAATATTCTTAAAAAAACTTCCCTAAGTTAAGCATAAGAATATCAACATTAGTTTATATTAATAATTTCAAATGTTGTAATACATTAATCAAAAAGCTGAATACTTCTAACAAGTACTGTATATCAGTTTGTGGCAACTGTAACTGTCTAGTCAATAATGGACTTCCTCTTCTAATAATCTTCTAAGTCAAAATATCTTGGTAGTGAATATTTCTAACTTACTTCTAAGCAAAACATTTCAGTGTTATCTTCAAGAAACAACATTTACTATTTGGCTCCTTCACCCTTCCTGAATATACCCCAAATGTTCTAACACACAGATTCATAAGTACCCTCATTTTCACATGTTCCTTTCCCTCATTCCTGATATCTACTTTTCTGTCCTTGCAAAGCCAATGGCCTAAGATAGCAATTACGTCTAATACTGGCTTCCTGCCAGCACAGAAATTGCCATCACCTGCCTTCCCCTAACACAGGCAGGGTGTCTCTAACTAGGTCAGAGCAAGCCAAGGGCTGCTGCTGGGTGGTGGTAGCCACAGGCAAAGGACAACTTCCCAAGGCCAAGGCTCAGTTGCAGCTGCCTGGAGGCAGCATGTGAAGATCAATGGGCTTTTGGCTTCTTTTTCTTAGTAGTAGAAAGCCAGGAGTTTCAGGGTTCCATGGAGCAGGAGACGCTCCTCCTTCCATCCTGGCTGCAGAAACTCTCCAGACTCTTGAGAGATCCCTCAATCAGCTGGTGCAAGTGGGAATCGGGCCTCAGAGCTGAATGAATGCTTTTGAAAATCACTTTCCCTAACGGGGATTTAACTTTTTTGTTTTAAAGAATGTAAGAGAATTCTGTGGCCTGATTTACTGTAATACAGATATAAATCGCTAATCAAATAACCTTCTCTAAGATATTATTTTAATGTTTAAAGTCCTCCTAGCCAATGCTGAGGAATGATGAAACACTCACCTCAAATTAGCTCATCACTGTGGAGTCAGTATTGGGAGGTTTGCTAGAAGTTGACAACCCCTTTCTTTGCCTCCCTAGCTATTAATCACCCTTTAAGTAGATCCCCACTCATTATGGCCCTTCCTCCCTAAGCTGTGCCTGGCTTTAATTTTTCTGAGTATTTATTGAGTACCATCTAGAAACAAAGGACTCCAGAAGATGCTGAGGAAACAGCGGTGAACAATACAGATGTTGTCCTCACACTTGCATGGCTTAGCATCCAACTGGAGAGAAAAGACATTACACAAATAACTACACCTTTACTCAGTTCATCACATCTGTGATAAATGCTGCAATGGCAAGGTACTGTGGCCTGAAAGCATGGGTTAGAGCCTGTCTTTTGTGTCCCATGGCTCATCCTCATTTTACTGTAGCACCCATCATGCTTTATAGTAATTAGCTGTTTGTCTTTATTTCCCACTATGAATGGAAATTAAGAATGGTAATTGGGCTGTATTTTCATAGCTTGGTATAACTCCTTTAGACTAAAAACACTTCATATTTATTTGCGGAATGAGTGATTCAATAATCAAATGGACTTGCCCAAAATACTAAATTAATGAGCCAGGATAAGACCTGAACCTAGGATTCCAATTCCCATACTTGTGTCTCTATAAACCATTACCGAGAAACAGTAATGATTTTAGTAAAATGTAAGACTAGCCTACTACATAATGACAAATAAAAAAGAAGTAACCTATAAATAAACATTATTTATAAACTATGCCTGTTTGTAACATAAGAACCTATGTACATACAGGTATGATAAAGTATGGATTTTATTAACATATACTAGTATAGACAGATACATAACTACAGGCTGAATATCCCTTATCTGAAATGTTTGGGAACAGAAGTATTTCAAATTTTAGATTTTTTTGAATTTTGAAATATTTGTGCATATATATTTTTATATATACAATGTTAGGGGATAAGACTCAAATTTAAACATGAAATTTTTTTCTTTTTCTTGAAACACGGTATCCCTCTGTCACCTAGGCTGGACTGCAGTGGGACGATCACAGCTCACTGCAGTCTCAACCTCCTGGGCTCAAGTGATTCTCCCACCTCAGCCTCCTGAGTAGCTGGGACCATGGTGTGCACCATGACACCCAGCTAAGTTTTTAAATTTTTAGTAGAGACAAAGTCTTGCTACATTGCCCAGGCTGGTCTCAAACTCCCGAGCTCAAGTGATCCTCCTGCCTTGGTTTCCCAAAGTGTTGGGATTACAGGAATGAGCCACCACACCTGGCCAAAACATGAAATTCATATATACTTCATATATATCTGATATGCACAGGCTGAAGGTAATTTTACACAATATTTTTAATAATTCTGTGCATGAAACAAAGTTTTTTCTTGTTCTGTGACCCATCACATAAGGTCAGGTGTGGAATTTCCTATTTGTGGTGTCGTGTTGGTGAAGGAAGTTTTCGATGTTGGAGCATTTTGGATTTTTGGATTAAGGATGCTCAATCTGTAATTAGTGACCCTACATTCCTTATTTATTCTGATTATCATTTATGCATTTGTAATGGAATATGTGAAACATATAAAGTTACAGACTTACCTGACAAAGCTGAGTTGTGTCTAAATAATGGTAATTACAAATAGTTATAAATAACATAAATACAATAAATATAAATTTGGGGGTCTTATTTTCAAATGTAATAAAAATTAATTTCTTAAATTTATAATTCAAAGTTTATGCTTCAAAGAATGTTACAACAATAAGAAACCTGCACATGATAAAACAACACCATTCTTTCATTCTGTAGATACAAATTTATAACATGGCCAATCTGCCATCCTAACTTGGCAAAACATTAAGATATCTCATTGAATACTGAATTTTTCCTTTAATTCCTAGAAATTACAAATACAATGCCCAAATTGGTATCAAATCTTTCTTTTACTTTCTACCAAAAGAATCATTTTAAATGTTTTATGAAAACAGCCTAGGTCACTAAAGGGAATTAGCACCATCTAGTGAAAGAAGCTGGCAAAACCTGTATATCAAAAGAAAACTGTAGCAGGGAGACAGAACCATGTTGGCAGCATAAGAAAACAAAAAACTATAGCACTAACACCCCTTGCGATTATGTTTTATTAACTCATATTGGGCTCTAACAGACTTTACTAATATTACATTTGTTTTAAAGACCTAACACTCAATATAATCAATCATTAACATATTTGCCAGAAATATTCCAATGATTAAATGTTTAAAAGAAAGATACTTTGCTATGTTGGAAGCATCAAAATAAGTATGACACATGAACACACTTTCTTGTCCTCTAACTTACAGCCAGATTTAAAGGGCCTTGACTTTATCCTGTAGGCCCTGAAAAACCAAACCATTTTTGCAACAGAGAAGATTAATTTAGTAGTTGCATACAGGATTCACATGGAAAGTGTGTCAAGGAAAGACTAACCTATTGGGGGCAGATGGTGGTAATCTAGATAGAGAGGAGATGTCAAGGCCTGAACTGAAATGGAAACAAAGGGTCTACTGAGAATGCCAAGTCCATTGGGCTTGGGATAACTATGACATTTGAGCATGCCTCTAAATTATTGCAGAAATTTTTTTTTTAATTGGTCATACCTGGCTGGGTGCGGTGGCTCACGCCTATAATCCCAGCACTTTGGGAGGCTGAGGTGGGTGGATCATCTGAGGTCAGGAGTTCGAGACCAGTCTGACCAACATGGTGAAACCCCGTCTCTACTAAAAGTACAAAAATTAGCCAGGCATGGTGGTATGCACCTGTAATTCTAACTACTCAGGAGACTGAGGCAGAAGAATCCCTTGAACCTGGGAGGCGGAGGTTACAGTGAGCCAAGATCGGGCCATTAAACTCCAGCCTGGTTGACAGAGAAAGAATCCGTTTCCAAAAAAAAAAAAAAAAAATTGGTCATACCTCTTTCTTTTCTATTATTACCTTAAACTGTTACTGGAATGCTTATTCACTTTTTTTCATCTTATTCCCCTATTAGAGGGTAAGCTCCCTGAGGAGCTCTAGCATAGATGTTATTAAAATAACATATAAATCATATAATTAAAGTAACGTGCATGTGAACTCAGTTATTTTAATGGCATAACTGTTGTAGAAATGACTAAAAATACAGTGGGTGCTTTCCCCTATTTTCACGAGCCTTCTTGTGGAGTGTGGAGGAAATCTATGTTAATTACACACTTTACCAACTCTCAGATTTGTGATCGTTGCATCATCATGACAGTTTTTAGCTAATGGATGAAAAGGTAATTTGAAATAAGTTGGTCCTTTTAGTTGCATCGTTTGGATGAAATGATCAACTCATCTATTATGCCATTTTTCCTCTCAATTTCAAGATTAAATTATACTGCCTATTCCCACAAAAAGCACCACAATGACAATTATAGATTAGGGCTTCTACTGAAGATAACATAAAATCATGAGAACCAAAAAGAGCAGCATGGCCTTAAAAAATCACTTCTAACACTTCAACTATACAGCAACACTGTTAGTACAACAAAATAAAAATAAATTTTATGCAAGCTAAATTCCACTCTAAGATTCTAAAACATTCTAACCAAAACTTTTATTTTCCTAAGTATTTTACTTCAGAGTATTTTGCCTTTAAATGAAATAACATAAAATTCCTATTCACTGGAATTTCTAAGGCAGTGAACTCCAGTAAGAATCATCATTTAGACGGCCTGGTGTGGTGGCTCATGCCTGTAATCCCAGCACTTTGGGAGGCTGAGGTGGGTGGATCACAAGGTCAAGAGATCAAGACCATTCTGGCCAACAAGGTGAAACACCATCTCTACTAAAAAATACAAAAATTAGCTGGGTGTGGTGGTGTGCACCTGTAGTCTCAGCTACTCAGGACACTGAGGCAGGAGAACTGCCTGAACTCAGGTGGCAGAGGTTGCAGTGAGCCGAGATCACGCCACTGCACTACAGCCTGGGTGACAGTGTGAGACTCCATCTCAAAAAAAAAAAAAATGAATGACCATTTTACACTAGAAGCCTGAATGTTGACAGCTATAAGACACATACCTGAATTAAGGAAGAACTGAGGAGAATCTCCATGAATGCCCACTGTGCCTGGCCCCAATGAGTCAGATAGGGTATTCACAAAGGAAAATACTCCACTCATGATTCCAAAGCCCAAGCCAGAAACTAAAGAGGAAGAAAAACACTGTTAACTCTTTTCCTGCCAAGATTTATTTTCAAGTCAAATTTCCAAGGACTAGTTAATACAAGTGTGTTGGAGGGAAAAGGGTGCTTATGTTTTTCCTGAAGCAGCAGACAGCTGACTGGAGAGTCATGTGATTGGCTAAATGAGGAATGGAGAGAGAAGGGGGAAGAGCAAAGGAAATGAATGGTAGAATGCAGCAGAGTAATGAAAAAGGGGAGAAAAAGGTCTAGAAAGGCACACAATAGGTGAGACAGAGGATACAATGCCAAAACTCTGGCTTTACTTTATGATAATAGAGTTTACAGAGTTCAGTTTGACAGCTTAGAACTAAAATTGAGTGTAAAGGGGAACTATGTGTTCCTGAGGCAAACTGGGGAACATAGACCCAATCTTAAACATAATTCTCAAAGTATAATATGCAGAGATATTAACTGCTTTAATACCAAGAGTCCTCCTAGAACAGCCAAAGTCATGGCAAGATTCAGAGAAAGTAACAGTTTCATCACTCAGAAAATCTTAGTTAACTAGGGTATATACACATTAAAAACCTAACTTTCAAACCTGGTTAATATATAATGAACATACAGGTAAGGGTCACTTGCAATCACTTTTCCTTTACAAAAGGAACCTGGAAAGCTGGGATAATAAGCAAATATGTACACCAACAGGCCAGGGCAGCAATAAAAAATTACTTGAAATCTACAAAGATACAAATGACTTTTATGCCAAGTCTGATTTTTTTCTTAATGAAGTCATGTGGTTCTAACTTACCATAGGCCAGCAGTCGCATAGAGGGTGCTGTCTCACCTGGGTTTATACTCTTCAAACCCTCACTGGCTTTTCTAAAATAAAACCACACATGTAATTAAGAAAAAAAGAAAGAGCATTGCATCAGGAAAGTCCCACAAGACACTTCAAACCCAGATACTCAATGAGGCTTTGCATCAGGTTATACTCTAAATCTATAATTCAGTCAAACAAAACCCAGCAAATTTTCAATGAACTAAAATCAACCAAAATTTCCAACTACTTTTTACCTTTTCTTTGACATTCACATAAAACAATAAGAAAAATATAAGCAAACAAGCCATCAGGAATTGAATTTTGAAAGATAACAACCACAATTCTTCCAATTGCTTTCTGAACTTGGCAAATATCTAATTCAATATCGTATGGGTTTTTTCTCCCTTCCCAAAGTACCGTATTGTTATTCCTGCTTTGTTGGCACTTTGTTCTATCTTCTACCAAGACTATACTTATTCTGCCACCCTCCCTTGTATCTTCCATTCTGTAGAACCTAAACTGCACGCAACCTTCAAAGTCCACTTCAGGCAGCAATTTGCTAAAGCAGCTGTCTCTAACAATGTCTTGTAATCACGAATCTCTCCTTATTCTTAAATATATAATACATATATATTTAATTTATATACAGCTTATAGATTATTAGCCTGAGCATGGTGGCTCACGCCTGTAATCTCAGCACTTTGAGAGGCCAAGGCAGGAGGATCACTTGCATCCAAGAGTTTGAGACCAGCCTGGGCAACACAGCAAGACCCTGTCTCTACAAAAAATAAAGAAATGATCTTCAGAGTGATCTTATGCATGCTTCTGCTGTGGTCAATTCATAAGCTTACCACGAGTCCCATGCAGATGTGTTAGGAATGCTAAATGTGGCTGGTCAATTCTACTAGCATCACTATTACCAATCCTTCTTGGTGAGAAAACTCTGCAATAATGTAAAATCCTGACTCAAAGAACATTTAAATTATATTTACTATAAAGTATATTTATTAAGGCAACAAAAGAACCAAACCATTTTTAAAATAATTTTTTAGCAAATGTTGGAACAAGACAAGTTAACTCTAGCAATAGACAAATTAATCAGAAGATCCTTATTTTCTGGGCATTGTGTTATTTTAAATTTCAGGGTATGCATATTCATTATAATCAGCTTATTCATTACATAAATATAAATAGCATTGATTACATTGAATAAGGCAATATAGAATTCAACCAAAATAGGAATAAGCCTAGTGAAGGGGGTCCTTTGCTTTTCTAGACTCAAAAGAAACAAAATACCTGCCATTTTGGTGCTGTCCATCTGGAAGTGTTGTCTGGTAGTGAGGACATGAGCCAGAAATTTAAGTTACCATCTTCCTTCTCTGTAGCAGTAAACAACTAAAATGCCCAATTTTCCTAAATAAACTTACCCCTCATAGCGATATTGTTAAAAGCTAATTAAAGCTTATGGGACATATAATATAGTAATAATCTCTGTTAGCAAATGTATCACTATAGTAGAATCCATAAATTTTGGAGGGTTTCTGTTTTATATAAATTGCTCAATAATAAATAAAAGACTTGTGTCCATGTGGACACAAAGAAGGGAACAACAGATACTGGGGCCTAGCTGAGACTAGGGTGGGAGGACGGGGAGGATTGCAATTTACCCATATAACAAACTTGCACATGTATCCTTGAACCTAACAGTAAATAAAATAAAATACAGTTATGTGCTGCATAGCAACATTTCAGTCAACAATGGATTACAGTGGTTGTCCTTATTATAATGGAGCTAAAAATCCCTATTGCCTAGTGACGTCATGATGTTGTAGCAAAATGCATCACTCCCGTGTTTGTGGTGATGTTGGTGAAAACAAACCTACTGCACTGCCAGTCATATAAAAGCATAGCACATATTGGCGAGGCGCGGTGGCCCACACCTACAATCCCAGCATTTTGGGAGGTCAAGGCAAACAAGTCACTTGAGCCCAGAAGTTTGTGATTAGCTTGGGCAACATGGTGAATCCCTGTCTCTACAAAAAATACAAAAATGAGCCAGGTGTGGTGGCGTGCACCTGTAGTCCCAGCTACCTGGGAGGCTGAGGTGGGAGGATGGCTTGAGGCAAGGATGTGGAGGCTGCAGTGAGATGAGTGCACCACTCTACCCTAGCCTGGGCAACAGAGAGAGAGAGAGAGAGAGAGAGAGAGAGAGAGAGACCCTGCCCCCAAAAAAAAAAAAAAAAGCAAAAAACATACAACTATGTACAGTATATAATACTTCATAATGATGATAAACAACAGTTACTGGTTTTTGTAAAAAACAATAAAGTTAAAAGACTTACACTTCTCCATTTGAAACCTTACTACAGGCTGGGCACAGTGGCTCACATCTGTAATCCCAGTACTTTGGGAGGCCAAGGTGGGCAGATCACCCGAGATCAGGATTTCAAGACTAGCCTGGTCAATGTGGTGAAACGCCGCCTCCACTAAAAATACAAAAAATTAGCTGGGTGTGGTGGCACACACCTGTAATCCCAGCTACTTGGGAGGCTGAGGCAGGAGAATTGCTTGAATCCGGGAGGCGGAGGTTGCAGTGAGCCGAGATTTTGCCAGTGCATCCCAGCCTGGGCAACAAGAGTGAAACTTTGTCTCACAAAAGAAAAAAAGAAAAAAAAACTTACTACAAAAGTAAAGTATTCAAGATCATCTGATACTGGTGTAAGGGTGATACATAGATTAACAGAATAAAATTGAGAGTCCAGAAATAAATCTTTATATTTACAGTCACTTGATTTTCAACAAGAGTGCACGATGATTCAACGAGGAAAGAAAGATGGTCTTTTTAATGCATGGTGACAGAATACTAAATAATCACATACAAAAGAATGAAGGTGGACCCTTACCTTACACCATATATAAAAACTAAAATGAGTGAAAAGTCCAGCCATAACAGCTAAAACTATAAAACTATTAGAAGAATACAAAGGTGTCAGTCTTCATGACCTTGGATTGAGTAGCAATTTCTCAAATACGAACACCTAAACCACGAGCAACAAAAGAAAAAGTAAACAGATGAACCTCGTCAAAATTAAAAACTTTGATACTGCAAAGGACACGATCAAGAAAGTGAGAAGACAACAAAGATGGCAGACAATATTTGCAAATCATATTTGAAAAAGGACTTATATCTACAGAACTCTTACAACTCAATAATAAAAAGACAAAATAATCCAATTTAAGAGATAAACAGGCGGGGCATGTGGGCTCACATCTGTAATACCAGCATTTTGGGAGGCCGACGTAGACAGATTGCTTGAGCTCAGGAATTCAAGATCAGCCTGGGCTACACAGGGAGACTATTTCTCTATCCAAAAAATACAAAAATGAGCCAGGTGTGGTGGCAGGCACCTATCGTCCTAGCTACTCAGGAGGCTGAGGGTGGGAGGATTGCTTGAGCCCCAGAGGCGGAACTTGCAGTGAGCCATGATTGCGCCACTGCACTCAAGCCTGGGTGACAGAGAGAGACTGTCCATCAGTGAATCAATCAAAGATTTTAGCTATTTGATATAGCAAAGTACTACTATCACAAATATATTAAATAAACAAATTCAAAAGATGAATAAAAGTCCGAATTCTATATTATGGAAGTACGTGGGAGGAAAAGTAACAGCTAAGAGTTCTCAGTGTTAACATCAGGAAGTGAGAAAGTACAAAACATAATCGGTTTCTGTGTTCACTTCCATTTTACTCAAGTGGAGAATTCTTTGTTTGCATTTATTATTGTGTTTCCAAAAACAAAAAGAGAAACAATTCAAATTTTAAAAATATAAACTTTGAAAAACTATTGATAAATCATACCATCTTTCTCATTTGTTCTATTTTTGAATGTGTGTATGAGGGAGAGAAAGGCATATGAATACAAGTTAAATACACCATTTTAGAAATTTTTTAAAATGGACATGTTGCTTAAAAGTTGTAGCAATGGTTATCTTAATATTTTTTCTATAAATGGAAGGTTTTCTAAAATTACAACATATTTATGGTATCAACATTGTAAGACAAAATTGAATTAAATTACAAAAATTTCCATCCAAGCAGAAAAAATCCTAATGTCTGTTTTAGGCAGCATAGAGGAGTTGCAAGCAACATAGAGCTGCCTAAACTGTACGTTCTTGGCAAAATGTCATTATGTTTTAAGCAACATAACTTGGATTTTTTTTTTTAAATGACTGTAGAAAGGGCTACTCCTTGTTGTCACATGCCAATTTCTCATTACGCAAGGCTCTGCCAGGCTGAAAGTTACTATTCATTCATGAAGAATAAGATTATTAAGATTAAGTGACTACGGCCTAACCCATGAAATAAAATTATTATTTATTATTAGATTGCAATGAATATTTTGATCCAATTCCATATATTTATAAAAACTGGTAGAAATTCTCCACATTTTAATGTGGGCACCAAATTCTGATAGCAAAAGTTTGAGGTAGCACTTTAAATTTAAAAGTTCAAGACCTACTTTGGCAGTGGAGATAAAATATTGATTAAAATAAAGTCCCTCTATTTGAACATAGCATAGCATAAGACAGCAATGTAAATGTATTCACATAAATGTTAGTCATAAATAAAGCATTACAATTTTTAAACTTGTTTTCATACAACTACATAACATCCATTTCTCAAATTTGCTGGGAACATTTTGAATATTCTAAAGGCTTGTAAAAGATTCATTTTGCAAATGCAAACAAAGGTACCTGTTAATACAAGTCTGTCCTACCATTTGTTTAAAATTTCCAAAGGTCCTTTCAGAAAAGCAAACATGGTTTCCCCAGGAGGCTAGAGAGGCTTCTCTGAACATCCTGGCATTCAAGCCTACAGACTGACAACTGTAATTTCTTCCTCATGTGGCCCTACTCCTTTCCTGCCCTCATTAAAAAAGTAGGCCCTTGCTCCTCATTGTAAAAAGAAAATTTAAAACATTAAAATTAAAATTAAAAAAAAAAGAGGAACAAAAAAATGTGGATCTGTGTTCAGCTACAGTCATTTGAATCTCTAAGTTAGTGCCAGGAAAATGTTGGCATTTCACGTGGAAACCATGAAGATGCAAGTGAGTGAAGAACAGCCCATACTCATTTGGGCACTCTGGGAATTCAGGTTTTAGAACATACAAGTCCTAAACTTCAAATTCTTAATTAGAAATTAAGTTGTTTTTTTTTTTTTTTTTTTTTTTTCAAAATTAGACCCACTGTATGAAAATGCATATGAGCCAATGATGTCACTGACAGGAAAACCCAGTGCAACGTGAGGCTGAGCTGCGAAGGGTACGGTGCACAGTCAGGGGCACTACTTAGACCTCACTACAGAATACTGTGCCAGGTCCTGAGCACAGGCAAAAACCAGGCGCTGAAAAAAGTGTCATGTCCCCTGACCAAAAAGAAAAAACAGCCTTTCTTCTGGAAAGGTTTGGAAGCCACAACCATGCCTGCTGAGGTCCAGGTGAAGAAAGGACTGTTCAACCTTGAAAGGGATATGATGATAACCATGTAGCAGAGACTTCATTTACCTGGTCAAGGTCAGAAGGGGGTGTGTGTGTGTGTCTCTGTCTGTTCAAGGTCAGAAGGCTGTGTGCGTGTGTGTGTGTGTGTGTGTGTCTGTTCAAGGTCAGAAGGGTGTGTGCGTGTGTGTCTGTTCAAGGTCAGAAGGGGGTGTGTGTGTGTGTGTGTGTGTGTGTGTGTGTGTCTGTGTTTGAGACAGGGTCTGGCTCTGCTGCCCAGGCTGGAGCACAGTAGTGTGATCACAGCTCACTGCATATTCCGCCTCCTAGGTTCAAGTGATCCTCCCACCTCAGCCACCCGAAGGGATGGGACCACTGTGCCCAATTAATTTTTGTGTTTTTTGTAGAGACAGGGTTTTGCCATGTTGCCCAGGCTGGTCTCGAACTCTTCAGCTCAAGCAATCAGCCCACTTCCCAAAATGTTAGGGTTATAGGCGTAAGCCACCTAGTCCACTGGAGGTAGATTTGATTACCTTAATCATATTCTACAGTGAAGCTTAAAACTGTAGAATGGTGTAACTGTGACATACCAGAAACATTCGAACATAACTAGATGTCCATCTGTTAGCGATGTTGTATTATCATGGAAATTTAATGTTACCTTTCATATTTATTTGTTCCCATGTAATATTTCCAGGGACTAATGGAAATTTCATTTTTGAAACTTTTCTAAGATATGATTTCTGCTTCTAAGCAATGGCTTCTGGTTTCCCATTTCTAATTTAAATTCCTTCATTAGGAAAAGGAAATTCACTATCTGCTATTAAAAGCAAAGAGGAAAAAAATACAGAAAACGTAGCATATTGGTAAGAACAAGTTATCAGAAGCCTAATGAAAAGAGTTGTTGTTGAGGTTCCTCTCGGTTATATCCATGAAATTCATGGAGAGACTTAATTACTTCATTTGTAGAAATGAAAAAAGACAGCACATTTATCACTCTACTAAGTCTTACTACATAATCAAAGCTAATCTCATGACTGCCTGAAAGGAAACACAGTCCCAAGTTCCAGCTGTTTCAAATCAGCAGTTTCATAGTGAGGCCCTCCTGAGTCCTAGAGAAGACCTACTTTCTGGCCTAACAAGGGAACCCAAGGCTTTTTGTAAATGTATTTTCCTATTATAGATTTTAAACTACAGGAAGTATCACAAAATGAACTCTCATTTTCTCCTACTACAATCAAAATAATAAAAGGCATGGTCTCCATAAGAATTCTTTATCTTGGCTGGGCTCGGTAGCTCATGCCTGCAGTCCCAGCACTTTGGAAGCCCACTTTGGGTGGATCACTTGAGGTCAGGAGTTTGAAACCAGCCTGGCCAACACAGTGAAACCCTGTCTTTACTAAAATTCTAAAAATCAGCGAGGCGTGGTGATGCACGCCTGTAATTCCAGCTACTAGGGAGGCTGAGGCAGGAGAATCGCTTGAACCCGGGAGGCGGAGGTTGCCATGAGCAGAGATCTCGCCATTGCACTTCAGCCTAGCAACAACAGCAAAAACTTCATCTCAAAAAAAAAAAAAAAGATTTATTTATCTTAGGTGGTGGCAAAGAGAAGAACATATACATTCTAAGCTGGAATGACTTCTGTAGCTGCTTTAATGCTTCCCTAGCTTATTTGTCTCCATGACACTTATAACGGTGTATTTCTTGTTCATTCATTTGTTGTCTGTCTCCTCCTACTGTAAGCTCCATGAAGCCAGAGACTCTGTCTTTTAATCACTGATGCATCCCCAGTACTTAGGATAGTGTCTGGCATTGATTCTCAAGAAACATTTTTTGAATGAAGGAAGAAAGGAAAGAAGAAATGTGCACAAGATAAAAGGACACTCGATATTTTCAGGCAGGAAATGGACCGATCTCTTGGCTTAGAATTACGTAGGAGGGTACAGATACAAAACTATATTCATGTTTCAAATGACCAAATCATAACTAAAATCTAACTTGGGGGGGAAAAAAAGGGAAGGCATATATTTAACTTACTTTAGGAGTCTATAATACGCAAATCGGAACATTTCTTGGATAAAGACTGAGACCAATGCTCCAAAGATCAGCAGATATTTCTGTATTGGTCCATCTTTGTTGTCAGTAATGACTCTTGCCATGAACCAAACAAGCGACGAAATCAGCAGAGACACCAACCAGAAGAAAGCTCTGTAAAACAGGGGGAAAAAAAGTTACACGTGAACATCAGTACAGGATTAATAATGATCTAAAGGCAGGGGGAAAAACCCTGCTTGAGAAGGAAGAGATTTCTTGACTTTTTAATAAGGGGTGGGGGGGAAGTCCTCATAAAGTGATGCTTTTCATCAGTTGTTCTTAAAGGTGAATTTTCCTTAGTGAGACAAACATGTCCAAGAGGAATAGTGAGATTTCCCAACAATTACTCTTTTTTTAGTGACCCTGGTATTTGCTGGTACATCTGCAGACTCTATCTGCCAAGGACTCTCTAGCTAGAAACTTGGTTATTTGGTACTCTTTCTAATCAATGCTCTGCCCATTGATGAGCCAAAACAAGAAAATATACAACCTTGATTACTGCAATTTTCATATCCTTAAAACCTACAAGAAATCACAGATTACTGGTCAGATATCTGCAAAGGTGATCATCTTTTCCAGAAAAATATCTACATCTCTATCAATAAAGTGATTGGTATAAAATTCAACTTCAAAACCTGTGTTCTGATCTGGATCAGTACCCACGCCCTCCAGGTCTTGCAGCACCCCTGGGGATTCTAAGGATTGTAGCAAGCTTTACAAACCTTTTCCCAAATCTCTATTATTTGTTAAATGAAATGTAATGAAGCACTTTGAAAACGTTTGTGGGAGGTGAAGAAAGGCAGAAAAGTGGGAATCACTGGCCTCGTCTGGTGCCAAGAGAGACTGATGGGGGTGGGGGGGACGACGACATGGTATGTGCAAGTAAGGGCCAGGTGACGACTGAGATGGGACACCAGAGTTCCGTCTTTATCAAGCTCCCAGAAGGAGACGCACAGTCAGGTGCTTCGGTGTTTTTACAGGTTTCCACTCTTCGGCTGCACTCCGGAATCATCCAAAAAGAGCTTAAAAAAAAAAAATCTGAAGCCCGAAACCCACCTTCTAGACATTGTGACTCAATGGATTGGGGTGGGGGTGGGCATCTGCATGTTTTAAAGCACCTGGCCCCAGGTGATTCTAATTGGCAGAGATCGCGCACTACCATCCTAGACGACAACGGCTCTTAACCCTTTGGGGATTACAGATGGCTTTGAGAATGAGGGAAATTAGGGACTCTCTCTCCAGAAAATGAAGGATGCAGAGAATGCATACATGAACTCATCCATAATTTTTTTATACTTTACTGGCTTCACGGCTCACTAAACCCACCCATGGGCCCCAGGCAAAAGGCCCTGACCCCCCAACGTGCGCTTCTTCCTAGGAGGGCGAGGCGCCTCGGGGAAGCAGGATCTCCACTCTCCCCCTGTCAACCCTCCTCCCGTCAGAAACACGACAAAGTCGAGCTGCGCAGTGGGGGCGCAGAGGGTCGCGGGTAACCCCGGCGGGGGAGGGGAGCCCCGGCGTCCGGGTTTCCCGGGGCAGTCGCCTCACCCGGCGATGAGGAAGATGATACGCAACGGCTCGGTGGCGATGGTGAAGACATAGAGGGCGAGCGCAGGCCCGAAGGCAATGAAGGCGCAGCCGAAGAAAACGGCCGCCGTCATGGCGACCGCGGAAGCCGACCCGGGGGCCCGTAGGGGACGCTAGATGCTCCCGGCGCTGGTGGGGTTCAGAAGGTGGGGCTCGGGGGCGGGGCCGAGCGGGACGCTGGGGGCGGGGCGGGGCACAGGAGCGGGCACGGGGGAGGGGCTGAGCGGCGCTCGTGGGCGGGCACGGGGCGGGGGCGGGGCTCGTGGGGGGCGGGGCGGGGGCGGGGGCGCGGGGTTTGTGGGGCGGGGGCGCGGGGTTTGTGGGGGGTGGGGCGGGGGTGGTGGGGGGTGGGGCGGGGGGGGTGGGGCGTGGGGGGGGGGGGGGGGGGGGGGGGGCGGGGGGGGTGGGGGGGGGGGGGGGGGGGGGG